>JAZKJV010007057.1:0-39203 GCA_037367405.1 Ottelia alismoides
TAGGGACTGATCTGTAATTATACAAAGCAAGTGGATATTCTTCGTAATTGACCCTAGGTGGGGGTATATAAATAATTCTAGGAAGCGTAGAGGATGGCGGTGCAATTTGCCCAAGGTCACGCGAGGAGTGCAGGAGCTACATCTCCTTACAATTTTGGACTTGCGCAGGGAGGGCGTTGCAATTTCTCCACATGCATGTTCGGCACATGTGGTGGTCGCATGCTCAGGAGGCGGCTTAGTATAACCTCCACGCACTGGCTTCAGCAACTTCGGTCTCGTCTGAGGCACTAGGCTTCCAAGAATAGCTAGGATGGATGACATGGCTTGATCCGTGTCGTCCAGTAAGTCTTGATCTATGGTTCAAATTTTGGAGGGGATGGACGGCGACGATCCTTCGCATTCTTGATCCAACGTGAGCTGGATCTCCTGGAGTTGGAGGGTTATCTTGGAGATCCATTAGCGATGGTCGAGTGGAGTTTGGTTAGTGCTGTGAGGTAATGCAGGTGGCAAGGTAGATGACGGTGGTCGATGAAGGCGAACATCAATGCTGCAAATGAAAGGCACGCATCCGACGCGGTCCTCATGCGGCAGAGCTGTGAAGCGGTGTGCGAAGCGGCCCGGGCCCCCAATGACTGGAGATGGTTGCCTAAGCCTCTCCTGGTCGATGAAGCTATTATCGAGGATGATGAAGCTCCTAAGTGATGACATGATGTCGATGAAGGGTGGAGATGAACAATAGTGAGGTGGTCAAGGCATGGTAGGCGTGGTGGTGATGGGATTATGGTGGTAATTATCGTGGATGAGAAGAGGAAGGACTGAGGTGGTTTCGAGGTTATGTGAGGCATGGTCGGTGGAGGGATTGATGTGGGGATTTGATCGTAGTGAAGAGAGAAATAGAAAAAGAAGAACATGAGGAAGGATGAGGAGGAAAGTAGAAGAAGGAAGGGAAAGGAGGAGTCTATACCTGGAAGATGTTAATGACTGAAGTGCTTGGTATGAGCTCGATGTTGAGCCCATGTCGTCGCTCTATAGCTCGACAGACCGGAGCTTGAGCATCACAGGGGACTGGAATTGCGTACAAAGTGTAGATGGCCCTTTGGATCTCATCAGAGATGGCCTGTCATTGCTCGACTGGTTGTCTACCTTGCTATCACCAAACTCAGATCAGGAGCTCGAGGCTACTTTCGCATAGAGGTGGATAATTTCACAGGTTGGAGATGATGGGTTTATGTAGGGAGTAGAGAGGAGGAGATAAGGGCATGGCTAAGCATTATATTATAGGATAAAGGGAGCTTGTTGTTGCTGGCAGAGGTTTTAGGCGATAGGATAAGGGGTTTGGTTAGGGTAGGAGTCGGTCAACGATGGAGGACGCGATACGAAGGTTAGGGGATATGATGTGATTGCTTGGCCAGAGGAGGCGAGCAGGTGTTGGAAGATAGAGGAGCGGCATACAAGGCACAACAAGGAATGCGTATGGAGGTTAGGGACGCGTGTGCTAGGCACACATATCGGATGGGAGGAGGAGAGAGAGAAGGAGTGGGGGTGGCAAGTGGCTACCCCAGGAGGCGCCAAATGCTACCCAAAAAAATTTCAAAAATTATAATAGAAAAGAAATAGAAGATGACCTCGAATCAAAAAATTTTCTTCACAAAAGTTGCTCATCTCGATGAGGTCTACAACTTTCATAAAGGGACCAAGCGCAAATGAAATGCAGAATGCAATATATGAATATCTTTGTGATATTTTATTTATATAAAATACCAATTTCTTGTTTTAAAATTTTTATTTGATTTTATAATGATAAATAAATGCAAAAAATGCCAAACATGCTATGAAATAATGCAATAGACTCAAGTGATATTTTCTTGGATTTTTATGGTTTAAGTTAATGCCAAAATAAATCAGGGAGGTTAATTATGTAGAAATTGATTAGGTGAATAAGGTCAAGTTAGAATTAGTCTTTTTCTTTGCTTTTCTGATTTTTCGGGTTTTAATTTTTATATGATTTATTAAAACAATGAATGAAATAAAGAAAAGAAAGAGAAAATAGTTAGAATGGATGAAATATGCACATGAAAAGATAGGTCAAAATTGGTGAAAATGTACAATGCGCAAAGGAGGCCCAAAACCCTACTTTAACAAATGAGCTTCGACTTTAATAAAATTGGTCTTGTTTTGAAGGTATTTGAATGTATATTACTTTAAAAGTGAGTAGAGTGAAATCGGACGTTATATGAGAAAGTTATCAGCATTTTAGTCCGTCTGTCTTGAAACTAGGGTTTTGGGTTTATTTTGCATATGTACAAGTTAGCAATTTTTTTAGCATATTTCATGAATTAAGGTTGGTGATATGAATACAATGAAGTTGGTTTCATGTCATTTGGAGTTATCTTGATTTGATTAAAAATGCATGAAGTTAGGTGAAAATGTGAAGATGCAAATATGCATGCTAAAATGCAGAAATTAATTCTAAGTGCATGAATGGTAAAAATACAGAGTAAACAATGAAATGCATCTAATTACTCAGGAACAAGGCTCTATTTTCAACTTTTAGTGTGATGAATCATGGTCGTCAGTCCCCCATGTAAACAATCACTTGATGAAATGGACTTGCGAAAGTTTAAGTGTTCAATTGTTCAGGTCATGTATTATTACAAATTAATTGAATAAATATCTCTCACAAAACTAAACTAAATTTATACTAAGGCAAGTTTGCTCGACTTCTTGTCTACTTTGTTATTCTCTCCTACTTGTGGGCAATGGACTACCGGTGGGTTTTTAGTATCTCCAAAGATATCCTCCCCGATAAGTGGGACCTCGCAATGAATTCAAACAAGAAGATGGTCAGAACAGTCTTAGATAAAAAAATAAAGAGAGAAAAAGCAATAAAGTGAATAATGGCAAACAAAGTTAAGTAGACTACTCTATGCTCTACAAAACAATGCTCCCTGAAAATGGTGTCATTTGATGAGACGCTTCCATCGAGATACCTAACATCCGGTCTTGGAGGGCATGCGATGTCCAACAAGTCGAATCTGGCAATCATTGTATCGACACCTCTCTCGGCTCTCAGTACTTGAACCAAGTGAATCAATCAACAATTAACCCACAATGATATCTAAGTAATATAAAGGAGTGAGCTAAAATTTATTATACCCTACAAAATGTGTATAGTGGACAAGTAGTAGGGGTCAAACCACTAAGAGCACACGAGGTAAAGAAATGATGAGTAGACTACATAGAGAATTTTTTCTTTTAATTTTTGAAGTTTTTTGTGGTTTTGAGTTTTTATGTATTTTTTATGCTTTGATTTTTGCAAATTTTTTACTTTCTTATATTTAGTTAAATAAAATGATATATATATTATAAGATAAGAAATAAATATATTATAAGTATATGGGTAATATATAGAAAAAGATGTTTTTGGATTTTTAAAAACATAACAAATAAAAAATTACAAAATCAAATATTTTTGGGTTTTAAAGATTTCCCTATTTTTGGTGATTTTTAGCTAACTTTTTAGAATTTTAATGGATTTTTAAATGGGGAAAATCATAAAATAAAGAAAATAAAAAATGCATATACTTGAAATGGGCTTAAAAATATCTATCAAATTAGATTGAGCCCCATTTTAATTTTCCTAAGTACTAGAAAATACAAAGAATATTCAAAAACTTAAAACATATTTTCATGATCTTTTTTTTATTTTACAAAATTTTTATAATGTTTTATGTGTTTTGTAATTTTTAGAAGTTTTTCTTAATATTTTTGCAAAAATACTTGGTTAGAAAATGGAATAAGGAAAATGGACATACATGAATTTATTGGGAATTTTTCAAAACAATTTGTAGTTTTTATGGAATTTAAAATGCTAAATAGTAGAGAATGTAATGTTTTTGAATTTTTACAAATAGGAAAATAATTTTAATCACCTTATGAAAAATATTTATCTTAAAATATGATTTCAGGCACTTAATATAATTTTTCTGTCATTTTTAGATGTAAAATGCTATTTTTAATAATTAAAATACAAGAAAAAAATTAAATCAGCAATATAAGGACCTAACTACAATTTTTAAGAAAGTTCAGAGTATTTCGTAACACCTTAAAAAATCCAAGGGTATATAAGAATTTTTTGCATAATAAAAATATAATACCCTACTAGTAGGGGTATAAATGCAAATATCAGAAATAATAGGATAAATATGCAAATTATCGAAAATATTTTTTGTATTGATATTCAAAGTTTCAACACCGAATAAATAAACACTTCCCAGAGGGGGTCTACGCAAAATGCCCAGTCCCTCACACACAAGCACGTGAGGTGATGTGGTAGTGGACTAAAGTGCAAATAACAGAAGTTTGTGGTCTAATATGCAAATATGACAAAACTATTACAATTGTAAATCAAAGTTTAAGTAATAAATAATAATACAACTAAATGAGAGGTGAGAATTGCAAAATACCACCGACACATACTGATCAAGGGTTGGAGGGTGCCCAGTTATCCATGTGGCGCGTTCTTGACGGTAGATGTTGCTTCGATGAGGAATGACCAGGATTAGATCTCAGCGTTTGATCTAACGATGCTGATAGCGCACATCCAACGGTGACCGCTCCACTAACATGCATGCTTGATCAACAGTTCTAAACTGCTCTCGAAGAATAGCTCAAGAACATTGGATTGTTGCGCTTCAATCATGCCTCACATGCAACTCAGATGTGCTTCCTTGCCATTGAGAGGCTCTTCACCTTCTTGGAGGTCTGGAGGTTCGAAGAAGGCTCGAGTCCAGGAGTTGCTAAGTTCGAATAATTCAACTTCTACATGGGGTCCTTCTGTTTGTGGACCTGCACCAAAAGCTTCATGGCTCGAGGGTGGAGCTCTTTGACCCCAGAGTTCGCAAAAATAATATCTGAATGGTGCAGGGGGTGTCTCCAGTGGTTGGCAGAGGAAGGAGACTCGATTCCCAGATCTGAGCAAGATCTGGGGTGAAGGATGGGTCGAGATAATAAGGGATGAAGAGGGCAAGATGTGAGGGTGGTCAAATGGTTGGTTAAATGTCGAAAGCAAGTGGAACGAAGGCTGGAGCCTAGAGCTCCAGTGAACTTTGAGTTTTGATTTTAAGATAATAAAGACATAATTAAACGAGATAAAATGTAAACCTAAGCTATTGTTACTCTTAGGAAGTAAAAGAACAAGAAATAAATGGCACACCATATCTGGAAGAGTTGGGAGCTAAAGCACCTGGAGAGAGATCTCTAGCGATGGTGAACTCCTCCACTAGTGTTCAGGAAAGCGGCCGAGTGAACCACATACTCGGCTGCATACTCATACTCGGTAGACTTGCTGCTAAAAGTATGCTGAAACATCCATATATAATGATTGACTTTGTGCTGTTCATCCACTCTAAACTTAAGAGAGGATCATCGTCGTCACCACGTCGTTGTGCTGTTGTTTCCACCGCTCGTGGATATCTGTCTCCTTTGGGGCACCTCACTCATGAAAGAAGATGTCAGATCTTATGAGACGAGATCAGGAGATTGGCCGCTTGGATCATCGATGCCCTTGCAAGCATCTCCTCCGTTGGATTGGACTTGATATAGGAGGTCTCTTACTTTAGAGACACGATCACAACCACACTTCAAGAGGTATTGTTACATCTTCTTTGTAGTTTATATGAAACGATCTGAGAAGTGTTCTTGGATCATGTAGTTTCATCATTTTAAAATTTTAAATTCTGTTGCCCTGAGCAACAAATGTGACTAGTCGCTCCCGATCGCATATGATGCGACCTTCACGCTTCCATGGTGCGCTTAAGGTTTTTTTCCATAACCTTCACTCCCCTCCCTATGTGCCTCCTTTTATTGCATATACACCCTAAACATACTCACATACATCAACATCATCTCCTCGAATTTCTTTATATACGTCATCCTCATTACAATCTCCTACGATCACATTGTCAATATCCTCCTCGGCAGTATTACGAACTTCGATGTTCGACTCCTTGCCTTCCTTGGCTCCAATACCTTCTTTGGTGGTACCATGCACATGGCGGTATTTGTCTGTGTCATCCTTATGTATATCACTAATAAGATATTGATTGTCCCTCTCATCATGATCCTCCTCCTCATATCGAATATGGTGGGGGACTTAGGGATGAGCATTATGTTGGGTCCTTGTGGGCGATGCATGATAGAGGCCCAAGCTCATTTAACATAGCATCACTTTGGGTCAGGGATGAGGTAAGAAAATCTGTCAAGGTCTAGTCCAAGCTCTAGCCTATTCCGAAAATAATGCACTGGGTTTGAGTGGGTTGGCCCAGACTACTTACAAATTTAAAAGCATCACTCAATAGAATCTCAAGTTCCCCATTCAATGTTAATACTGTTGGTGCCTACCTATAGAAGTTTTTTCTGAAACTAGTCAAGCTCCAATACTCTTACATATTCTCTTATCAACAATTATTAATTTGTTACGAGAAAGACCTTATGAACAAAAGGTTTATTTAGCGTGGTATAGCATGTTTACATTAAGCAAACACTTTAGAACGGATGAAGAATAGATTACCCATAAGATTTTGCTAAGAGAATAATGAAATCTATATAAACCAGCCCATTATATATATATATATATATATATATTAAAATTATATCATAATGGTCTACTCGATCTTGAGCCAACATCGACATGTGTTTGTCCTGCTCAAGTCCTTCCCATTGCAATTTTAGGCTTGGCCGAGGTTAAGAGGGTTGAGTTTCAAGTTGTGCTAGGTGGCCCAACCCAATGCTCATTCCTAGGACCTCTCAATAAGAGGGTATATACATATCATGATCTCAAAGGGGCTACCCCCTATTGAGATCCACTTAGAGCCATGCGAGGGATAAGAGACAATTCCATACATTTCTGCCAAGTTCTTTTATTATTAAGTACAATTGGTAAAATTTTTATTTGTATTTTTACAAAAAAGAAAGGTCGGATGCTTTTGAATTTATGACGACAAAAAAAGTTTGTGATTTTTGCTTAAAGTTGAGCAGAGAGGCATGGTGACAACCCTAAGGGTCATGTGGCGCAATGGGATCCTGGTGATGGATGATTACCCAAAGCTGGAGGATGTAAAGGGAATAAGGGAAAAGTTTGGTGCATGGACATTGCAAAGAAGATTTTGGGGAAAGGGTTGAAGGTGGAGGAGGGTGGTGCAATGCGTAAGGAGAGATGTAGTGGGACGGAGTGGTGGTGGGGAGGGAGGGAGTGGTGGGAAGGAGGAGATTGTGTTGGAGTTGGATGTTAGAAAACGGGAATGTGGAAGCATAATATCAGAGATAAAGAATAAGAACAATGAAGAACACTGGGATTTTATATGCAACCCTACTCCATAAGGAGCAGGATGAAACCACTGGAGAACATCTCAAAGGGCTTGTGTTTTCTCTATTAGTTTTTCTCATTTGATACAATGGGTGTGAGGCTTTATAGCCTCCACTAACTCTCCAAGTCCAAAAATAGTAGATGTGAGACTAAACCATTGGATGTGGTAATTGGACCATTGAGGGATCCAATTACTCATCCACACATAATACATATACTCCAATACTCCCCCTCAAGCTGGAGCATGCAATGCTCGGCTTGGACACATAGACAAATCTCAAACTCACAATAAAATGCACTACAGAAAATATCTACTCAACGCATATTCTATTGTTGATTGTTGTTGAGGACATTACTTCTCTTGTCGTACTGGTGAGGAGGAACTAAAGGGCTGGAGTGTGAGTTGAACTAGGTCTCCTCATTGGATAACAAGTTCTCTGATTGCATTTGTTAGAGACACTAAAACTGGAATGAGTCTCCACCTGGAGAACTCTGTATTGCGCTCTGAAGGGCCGAACCGAAAAAACAATGGAGACATCCTCGTCGAACTCTAATGAATTGTCAACCGACAATAATAATATGCTCTTGTTGTAGAATGGGCCAATCGACAATCAACATAACCGATAGAATATCTCCATGAAGAGTTCTTGGCTTTTCTTTATACCTAGGAAGTCCAGTGTCGAACACAAGGACACGTGCTATTAATATGATTAATTAAATATTATTATTATTAATGTTAAGTGATCATTAAATCTTCTAGGTCAAAATAAACAACTAAATAATGCAACAATATGAATGAACATGCATTTTTCATTTTTGTTTTCATGCAAGTTAGAAAATAATGACAAAGTGAACATAATGACTTAACTAAGCACATGCATATAAACATAAATATGTCCTAGAATTGATCAATCAACTTAAGCAATAATCAGACAGAAATCTAGATCCAATTGAGCAGTTAATTCAAAGCGAAGTTTCATTTGATATGCATAAAAACCTCTAAATCATATCTGATTAATTAATTAGTAATCATGTATCAAATCAGAGAATTAGAGAAGCCATATGAAAGAGAATTAAATTTGCTTTCTAATGAAACTGAAATCATCTCAATCGGGCAAATAAAGCTCAAGTTATTCAACAAAGAAGTCATGGGCATAAATATGATAAAAACGTGAATAAGAATAGCACAAACATCACGAACAGATCCTTACAGGGACGAAAGTGTAATTATACTAAATATGTGCTAGAATTTATGAAATACCCCCTGTGCGGGAATATTTTTGCATTTTTGGAAACTGACTAGGTGGCACAACAAATTTCCAAGAACCACATGCAGAGAGAACGTGACTCCAGGCTTGAACTGAAATACATGGCTTGGGCCACGTGTCGAGTGATGATGCTTCAATGGAGGTTCGTCATATCTGAGGTTGTGGGTCTTGGGCTAAACACGTGGCTACAATAGAGCCATTGGATTTCGCTCAAATTGTACTCATCCAACTGTGATTGTACGTCCTTGTCCATCATGCTCCATCGTGAATAGTGGCAACCAGGTGGGGCTCTAGAAAAAGCCTCACTCTTCATCCATGCTTATAAAGATTTAATGATGTTCGGAGAAGAATCCCTATCATATCATGAAGGCAGTGGAAGGTCGGTGAAGACATGAAAGTGGTCTATAGAGCATGTTAAAGTGGAGTCAATCAAGGCGACGGAGCTGATCGGTGAGGTCTGGAAATTCTGATCAATGAAGTATGCATGACCTGTAATTGTTAAGAGAACAAATAGCCAAAGTCTCAAATGTGTGTACGTGTAGATCTTGAGTGGAGTAAAGGGATAAATGGGAGAAGAAGGTGAATCCCCAGGAGAGTCTTCCACCAGGTTGACATAAGAAGAAGATCGAAGTGGAAGTGATGGTAGAACGTGGATCACGAAGAACACGACCTCATGCATGGATGTTTGGTCTACAGTAAAGGCCAAAGACATCATAGATTGAAGTATGGGTCTATAAACAAAGCCAGAAAAAATCAAAGGAGCACTAACCTAAACATGTTTGCCCGGATGTTTACCAGATCACCGGGGTGGATGCAGCGACTTGGGGGCATCTACTGGGGCAGATACGCATGGAAGATCTATGACGAAGAACGGTCGTGTCCACGGCCTCCACTAGGCAAGGGTCAACACTAGAGCAGGACACCAACAGGGCTCCTTGATTCTCCTCGTCCCAATCATGGAGAGGAAAATGGAGCTAGGGGATTACTCACATAAAGGTGGACAACAATCAACAATGGTGAAAACGAGGTATTTGAAGAAGAAGAAGACAATTCGAGTGTATATGGAGTTTTTAACTACTACCATTGGTAGGGAAGTAAGATTTAGGAGGAGGTTCAGGATATGTCGTGAATTATGCGAGTTATGCGACAGATTTGGAGGTGGAAGTTGGTGGAGATGTTAGATGAAGGAGTTGGAGAAATGAGGAGAAGTTGGGTGGTCGACAAACCGATGTTTGGGGGGAAGAGGGGAACAGAGAATGAAGGAGGATCAACGATTGTTGGATCAAACAATCCAACGAATGTGATTGAGGTACAGAAGAACGTTCCAGATGGCTTGATAAAAATGATCAAGTGGTTATAGTGTAGAGCGAGTTTGAGTGATGACAGGCCATTTGATCAAATGATCAGACGATCTACGGGAAGTGCGGGTAGCGAGCTAAGGTTGGGCCACATGGGCAAAGGAAAAGGTGCCAAGTGGCCCAATATAATAAATCAGAAGTTAAAAATAAAATAAAATTTGATTTAAAAAAATAGTTATGATTAAAATTAGAAAAAGTGTCCAACATGAAAGTTGTAGATCTCGATGATATCTACAACTTTCATATAGAACTTAGAAAGAAATAAAATCAACTAAATATATAAAATATTCTTGCAAATAATTTAATGTATTAAATTACTTAATTTTATTTATTTTTCCTTATTTTTTAGATTTTTTGTAAATAAAGTTAACATAATTGCGTACACTATTATTCTATTTTTTATAGGATTTTTAATAAATAATAAACACATAAAATAATTGCACAATAATAAGTATATTAATGTCCAATAATTATAAGTAATTATTTACAACATAATATTAATTAATTAGTGAGAATTGTTGGTGATTTTGTTGATTTTCTTAAGCAAGAGAGATAAAATTAAAGAATAATATAGATTGCACCCCCTATACTTAATCTAAGCTTATACTTGATATAATAAATAAGGAATCAATTAGAGAGTTAGTGATTAATCAGTGAATTACCCGACATGTGCATTTTGAAGAGATAAGGCCCAAGAAAATCAAAACACTTGATTTTAGATATCCTAAAACTATAAGTTCAACCCGATCCTAATCAAAAGGAATTCAACTCCTCTAATCATCATATTCTCAATGTATACATATATAAGAGATATGACATTAATATGTTCACTGCACTCACAATAGTAGAATCAAGATGTCACCTAAAGTTCCAATACCAGAGATTCTCCTAAGGACCCAATCCTCAACACTAAGGTTTAAATCTAGTCTTTCTTCAATCCACTGTCTCATTAGTTTGTCAGACTTAAAAAATGTGGATGACATGCCAGATAATGGAGATATTAGGATGGTGTCATTTCTTCTCTTCCTCTCATTGGAACAATATATCTCTCAAGTACCTTATTAACCCAACACAATGTATATTTGTTGTCAATCAGTGTGTCCATCAAAAGAAGATGAGTCGTCTGTACTTGTTTTCCTAAGAGTATACCGGGGTGCGTCTTCTTAAAGTATCTAATATACTTGCACCCAGACTTGTATCATTTACAATGCAGAGCCTTTTTTGAGGTACTAACCCTCCTCATAAAAGCCTAATACTTTGGTCCAAATGGACACTTATGGGGAACGCTCTCCCTTGGTGTAATCTCATATGATGTAACTTCGTAATATTTTGAGATTTTCTTTTCATCATCATTTTTTTGCTAGCTCCATTGCTTTTGCCAAGGATTGGCGCATACTGATCAACAAATTGATTTAATGATTACACACCATGACACTTAGGTTTTGATCAGGAGATGAGTATGAGAACCAAGTCCTATATTGGCTAAGGTGTGACGCTCAGGTTTCATGAAGCCTTCATTATTCTCACCCCATCTTCGAGTATCATAAAACCATGTCCAAACTTGAATCTCAAATCCTAGTTCCTCAAGTGAAACCTCAATTCATTTCAAGAATGAATGCAGCCGTGCAAGTTAGTGATGTTCATTTTCTTTAAGGAAGAGATTAAGCATGCAAAATACTATACAAATGTTTTTAACTATGGAAGCTTGAAATATTAAGTCTAAGACCCTAATAATTAAGGCAGGTTAACCTTAATTCTCTGGACCTCATAAATGAAGTGTTAATGATCTCAATAAGCCTTGAGTGCAAAGTGAAAGTGTCGGGGAAAAACATCAAAATATTAAGTTATTTTTTCGAATTTTATTTTATATACTTTTTTTAGCTTCTTTTAGGAAAATAGTGACTGGCCTAAACTCATGTGATTAGTTGCATCTACTTTCAGCCAGTATGGGTGTAAGTACGAATCATCATATGGCTACCTGCATTACTTAAGATGGTGCCATACATGTTGTCTTTTAACCACCCACTTTGCTAAGGAAAATCGTAGTTCCCTCACTAAAAAGTGGCTAATCATTTTTAAGTCTAGTAGTCAGTATTGATACTAAAGAAATTTTCATTTTTCTAATTTTTAATGGTTTTTGAATAAGGTTAAAAAGTTAGTTTTTTTTTACAAAACAATATCGTTAATCTCAATTTACACCCTTAAAGTTGAAAAGAATTTGAAAAACTTTTTACAAACCTTGTCACATGGTTATATATTTTCCAAACATTTTACAAATATTTTCAAAAAAGCAAAACCCTATTTTTACAAACCTAAGTAAAATATTTTTCAAGATAATGTCACATAAATATAGGTTTTCCAAAATATTTAAAAAATGATTTTCCAAAACATGTAAACAGTATCTTTACAAACCATGTAAAATATTTTTAGAAACCATGTCAAAATAGGTTTATACAATTTCCCAAATCATTTTTACAAAAGACATATCCAAATAATACGATACCCGTAGGCCAAAAAGTTTTGAAAAAAAACTAAAGTATGAGATATGGCTAAAGTATATATGAAATATATACGGTACACACCCCCTACATAGTTGTTTCTATGTCCTCATAGCACAAAGTCATATGACGCCATAGCCCATATTAAATATGAGGAGATATACAGGAACAAAATCAAGAAGAAAGGGTGTATAAATGAATTAAAAAGAATAAATCATTAGAATGCAGGGACTCGGGTCCCATATACTTAAGCTGAGAACTAGCTTAAGTAAAAAGATATAACACAAAATAAGGAACCCGAGGTGAACAATCAGAGACAACTTAGTTTTCCCCTATACTTAGGCTAAAAAGTAGCCTAAGTATTCAAAGGTTAAATCTAAGGGAGGATAAACCAAGATACAATTAGGATAGTTGAATCTTATTGGATGATGAATCTAAGGAGATATGAAATGGAGTTCGAAGATTTTTGGGAAAAGCAAAAAGATTCACAACCAAGTGCAAGCAAACCCAACTGATTGACCAACACACACACGTAAAGACTAAAAAGTATGGTCAAATTATATTGTCTCTTTTATTGGTTATAATACAAAATTCGAGTCAACTACGAGCAGGCTTAAGTAAGGGTTGGGTACTATACTAAGGATATGTCCTCACCTCTTAACATGCAGAAATTTCCTACAAATCATGAGAGATTTGCTCTCCAAAAACAAGATCAATTTTATCTCAATTTTAGTTAAGTTAACTTGCATTATTACTCCTGATTTTAGAGCATAGGTTATCATTGATTAATTATATGAGCACATCAATCATCGTCTACTGGCCAGTTTCATTTCCTTTAAATTTTCTAAATCATAAATCAAGGTAGAATTCGAGTCAAAGCCAATACATACGAGAAAAAATGATGCATGCTCATGTTCAGAGGTGCTTATAGTCATCCAGCTCTCTTCATGCACAAGTAAGACCGAATAAAAATTAATTTCTAAATGTATTCAGTCAAAAAAATCTGCATCATAAGCATAAGTTCTATTAGAGGAATATAATTGGATTAAATTTAGCTAAGTCACATGTTTCTTAAGTGAGTCTCATGAATCGTAGAAATGATTGAATCTCATAAGATAAGTTAGTGTGTCCTAACTTACGATTCGAGTACAATGAATAATACGTCAAAATAGCTCTAAGAGTCATGTGCCTAAATCCTAAGTCAAGCACTCAAGTTGTGTCCCACCCAACATGGGTGAAACATACCCAACACACATAAATGTCCAAGTCCATATAGAAATAATATGCAACATAGCCACATAATAAGCAAAGAAACTTGATAAATTCCGCACTCTCGAAGGGGTCTCCCATGTCTCCTTTCAGCTAAACCATCAAACTTGATCCCCAGCCTTCATAGGTCTCCAAGCGTCCTCAATTCTATGGGCCCCGACACATAAGAGAAATGGTTAAAAAGAGATCAAAAAAGTTATCAAGTTAACATACATCCCAATAAAAAATTAAAAAAAAACAATGCATCAAAACAACACAAACAACGTTGACCTAAATAATAAATAATCAACTTTCACACAATTATTGAATAAAAATAAATCATATTAATGAAGTTGTATCTCCGAAAATGATGCCATATGTTGAATCGCCAATCAGTAATAATAATATGCTCTTGTTGTAGCAAGGGCCAATCGACAATCAACAAAACTAAGAGAACATCTCCATGAAGAGTTCTCGGCTTTAATTTATACCTGGGTATGTCCAAGGTCAAATACAAGGACACGTGCTATTAATATGATTAATTAATCATTAATATCAATGTTAAGTGATCATAATCTTTTAGGTCAAAAGAAACAACTAAGTAATGCAACAATATGAATGAACACGTATTTTTATTTTTGTTTTCACGCAAGTTAAAAAATAATGACAAAGTAAACGTAATGACTTAACTAAGCACATGCATATAAACACATAAATATACCTTAGAATTGATCAATCGACTTAAGCAATAACCAGAATGAAATCTAGATCCAATTGAGCAATTAATTCAAAGCCAAGTTTCATTTGATATGTATAAAAACCTCTAAATTGTCTATGATTAATTAGTCAGTAACCATGCATTAAATCTGAGAATTAGAGAAGACATATGAAAGAGAAATAAATTTGCTTTCCAATGAAACTAAAATCATCTCAATCAGGAAAATAAAGCTCAAGTTATTCAACAAAGAATTCATGGGCATAAATGTGATAAAAACATGAATAAGAATAGCACAAACATCACGAACATATCCTTACAGGTATGAAAGTGTAATTATATTAAATCGGTGCTAGAATTTATGAAATACCCCCTGTACGGGAATATTTTTGCATTTTTGGAAACTGACTAGGTGGCACAACAAATTTCCAAGGATCACGTGCAGAGAGCACGTGACTTCAGACTTGGACTGAAATACATGGCTTGGGCCACGTGTCGAGTGATGATGCTTCAGTGGAGGTTCGTCATATCCGAGGTTGCGGGTCTTGGGCTAAACACGTGGCTACAATAGAACCATTGGATTTCGCCCAAATTGTAATCCAACTGTGACTATACGTCCTTGTCCATCATGCTCCGTCGTGAATAGTGGCAACCAGGTCTTCTTGCGGCGGGGAGAAGATCATAGTCTTCACGACCAACCACGTGGAGAAGCTCGACCAGGCGCTGATAAGGAGGGGGGATGGATAAGCACATCAAGCTCTCCTATTGTGGCTTCGAGGCCTTCAAGTTGCTTTCCAGGAACTATCTTGGTGTGGAGGAGCACACCTTGTTCCCGACAGTAGAGGAGCTGCTAGGGGCGGTGGAGATAACTCCGACCGACGTGGCGGAGTGCCTGATGCCGAAGGGGGTGAAGGGGTCCAAGGCGGAGGAGGTAAATGGTTGCATGGAGGTACTACTCAAGTCCTTGGAGGAGATCAAGGAGAAGGGTCCAGAGGAGAATATGGAGGGATCAGAGGAGGCAGAGCCCAACCTGAGCAATTGTGGAGGGGAATGATACAGAGAAGGGGGATGGTCCGCAATCTTAGTTGGGTTGGGTTAATATCGTTTCATTCCTCCGAGTTATCCAATTTGACACACATTGTACTGCACTGGCACGGCCTATGTGAAACTATACAAGTATGTTTCTTGGTGAAATAATCCGAGCTAAAATAAAGAGTAAATTAAGTAAAAGTCTCTGATTCATATATCCGACTTCAATGTCATACATGAATTTTAAAAGGTAACAATATAGTATCCGATCTTTAAGTATATAAAGATCAAATGATCAATTAAATTTCAATAATAAAGAACTAGATTGAGAGAGATGTTAAAGATCATGTACCATCATGTACTACATTGAAATCGGGTTTATTGTTCAGGAACTTTTATGTAATTTACTCAAAAAAATCATCAGCATGGACCCAATCAAATGTATCTTCATCACGGAATAAGCACCTGAATAAAGAGAGACATGGTGCTGAGTAGGAGCATCTCAGGAGAGAGAGAGAGAGATACACGAGAATCCTTTGTTGTGAGGATTCCTTTTATTGGTAGAAGGAAAGGCTGGGGTGATTCGAGCCCCGGTCCTTTTGAAGTGGGAGCCATTGTTTCTATTACCAGACCATTAGAGAAGTTCTCCTTTATTGTCAGGACTACCCCAACAGAGTTTATGAAATCCATGTGAGAAATCCCATCTTATAGACTAAATTATGAATATTGTTCTATATTCCTATCAAATTTTATCGATATTTGGTATTTCTACCAAATTTATCTTAAAAATACAAAAAAAAAGTTTAGATTTGTCAATTTCAAGAGAGGCTTTTAAGCTCAGATGTTGACGTTCCATGACTTTAAGTCAAAACAGGTAGAATTGTCGGATTTTTATGAAATTTGATGCGCGTATAGATAATCTATAAGGTTGGATTTCTCACAAGAATTTCACAATAAAAGTAAACACCATGAGGAAGACATGCTTGAAACTGAGCTTGAAGCATTCCTGTGTTGGTTGGCTAAGAGACCTTCTAGTTGATGAGTCATGCCCATTAATTTACTAAACTGATCATGGCTTTTCCAGAGTTATTTGGCTTCAAGTCGTATTATCTGGTCTTTATACAATCAGACCAAATTGGAGGAGTCGCTTCACCAAACCGAATAATTAAGCTCGTTTCGTAACACCTCAAAATCCCAAACTTAGTCATCTCGGCGGGAATCGAATGAGTTGTGAGAGTCAGTTTTCTTGGATAACAGACCGAAGACCCGGAACATTGCACGTTTCGTCCTCCTCTCCCTTTTTTGTTGCACAAGTTTTCATTGTTTGCATATCATGTTACATGCTCATTGTCCCTCTTCTAACATCACACACGTTAAATGATATATCCAATATGCTCAGCTGTGCATGGAGATTCTTTATTAAAGTAAATAGTGCATGCAGCCCAAAGATAAAGATAGCTTATTCATGAGCAAATCTACAAGGATATGTTGGCATTATACAATACATTATACATGTATATATATTAGAATTTTACAATCATGTTCTGTAAAAAATAAACATGAGTATTTTATCTGTATCCGAATCCGATCAGATGAGTTGTATATCCATATTTTGCTTGAATACTGTTACAATATGATATATTTTTATCTAATTGCATTCTTATCGAAGATGTGTTAGTAAAATTCCGAATATGTAATATATCTATATTCACGAGAAAAATATGCAATCATATATTTATCCATTTCCTTGAAGGAAATATGTGCATGTCCTTTTCGTATCCATATGAAAAAATAAAAAGGGATATCCAAATTTGATCGCATATCCCTATTTTGTTTGAAGATATATACAAATATATTAGTATCCAATTACATCCCTGCTATATCCACGGCCATTTTAATATCTAAAAAAACATCAAAACATTTGCCCAAAAAAAATGTAAAATCATATCGGTATCTATATCCCAAAAAAGTGAAAAAAGGAATCATATATGTATCCATATCCTACAAAATTGAAAGTAGTTTTTGTACGTCTGCCAAAAAAAGCAAATCCTCGTCCTTATCCATATATGCGAATATTTTTATTTATATCTTTAAAAAATAGTATCAAGATCTAACCCAAAATAAAATAAAATGCACATCAAATATTTCCACACATAATTGGTAAGGACATGAGCAATGTTGTATGGGTAAAATGGGACTACCCCTAAGGGGAGCTAAGTTGGCTCCGATCACCCTATTTTCCCTATATTTTTTTTAAATGCTTTCTGGATTTTCATTATTATATCCATATATTATGTCATTCAAATTCCGTGTGACACGGAGACTCCCGTCAACTCCATCCGGATGGGGTCGACATCGTTAATTCTGCGACCGTTAAAAATAACTGTCTAGATGAAGGTTGCAAGAGTCTTTGTTTCTCATAAAACTTGAATGACATAGTATAGAGATATAATGATGAATTTCCGCAGATTCATTTTTCAAAAATAATAAAAATATGAGGAAAATGGAGCGGAGGATCCAAGTTAGCTCTTCTTGAGCAGTCCCATTTTTCCCTATACAAAGTAACATATATTTGGTGCGTAATATATAAGAAAAGTTTAAAATTAACCCATCTTTCTCTCAAATATTGTCATCAAGTGAAGATGCTCGCTTAAACATCAACATTAAAAAGGTATACGAAGAAATTAGCTTTTGAAGACAGTGTTGTTATTGACATTTTTCTTCATTTTTATGAATTTTACAATTTTAATCATACGATGGAAAGTCACTGCAAGTAAACTCGAAGATGTCTGGTTCCACAACCATTGACGAAATAGCCGAACTTTAATAAAAGTTTCAATCGTGATATCTTCCTATGAGAATTTTTTATCTTAAATTTTAGTAGATTGTCATGATTGAACCTTTTTGGATCTTTCACATTTATGTATTTCTATTACCTTTTGATAGGCATTGACTTATTGTTTTAGAATGAGACAAGATTTTATTAAAATATGTATATTATGATTTTTTACGTTTGTTCCCTTTTAATTTTTTACATTTACATTTATGCTCTTACTTTTGACAGAGACTTTCTTAATCAGATCTTGGTTCGAATAAAAAATGGTCTGATTTATCTCATAAATGATCAAACTAAAAAGGACATAAGGGTTAACATAGTAAGAACATATGTGTATGAGTGCCATTACAAGAAAGGTAGAGACAAAATTGTAACTCTCTGAAGGACACAAGTGTAAATATCCCTTTCAGTTGACGTGATACATGTTTTCTATTCTAATTCTTCTCCTCATGTGATTAGAAATATTAGGTACTGTGATTTATGGCACGGTCACTTAGGACATCTAAAATTTAATTATTATATAAAAATATTTAATTCGGATTAAGACAACATTTTTTGGAGCTAGAAAACACAGAATATATCTGCAAGTCAAACAACATAGTAGGCATTTTCCAACTCCTCTGTAGGAACACTGAGATATTCGGTACCGTCCATACAATATATCTGTTAATTTGATTGTGTTATTACTCAAGATAATGGAAAATACTTTATCACTTTATTACTTGACAACGATGGATACTAAAAAATTAATGCTTATCTAATGAAAACCTTTAATGAATCTTTTGGAAAATTCCTTATGTTGTTGAAAGAGGTTGAAATATAAAATGAAAATGTTCGTTGACTACTTAGTTCAGATAGAGATGATGAATATACATGAATTCTCAAGAGAAATGTGAACAATACATTATTAGTGAGTATATGAAGCTATATTGACTACATTCCAAGGATTAAAAAAAGAAGGGCATAATGAAACCTTAACAACCATGATCCTACAAAGTTTTGGACTTCCAACACATATTTAAAAAGAGGCCTTTAATATTGGTTGATGATCACATTTAGAAAATCAAAGCATTAATAGTTGAAGAATTATATCGAAACATTAATAGTTGAAGAATTATCGATATATGGTATTCACAACTTTCGAGCACAAGGAAGGAGGATCGATTTGATTTGAGAACATCCACTAGGGGTGTATAAGGCATCGAATAAAGAAGTAAAGGTTTTGGAGTGCCTTCAGAGGGTATTATTGGACATGTAAGCTCATGATGATCCATTATGCAATAACTATTATTTCACTTATATCATTTCGTATCTGAAATAGAACATATTTGTACATTAATGATGAGATCTCTCTATACGAGTAGGAGTACACACCATGGTCACTTTGTGTATCATATATATATATATATATATATATATGTATGTATGTATGTATGTATGTATGTATGTATGTATGACTTATCTTGAGGGCCTTATACTCATTAACGTCTTGGTGAGCACCAATTCTAAACCATACACGTGTATTACGAATAATTATATTTCTAATTACAGGCTACCACGTATTTAACAATTACTATATTTTCAATTATACAGTATCTTTAAAAAGGGAAGATGATTTTTGAAAGAAAAGCTTCAAATAAATGATTTTGTGCAGATGATTAAGATCCAAACACTAGGATAGTAATAAATATACTTCGGTCAAGTAAATGGTTGTTGTGAGATCAGTAATATCAATACAATGATCAGTAATTTACATCCAAATTACAACCTTATACAAAATTTAGTAATATGTATATAGTGGCTAAGTAAATATGTGTTGCGAAATCAATAATAACATAACAAATGGTTAGTAATACCATTGTGTATGTAATGCACATTGCATTCATTCCTGTAATATTTTTCTTTTTTTGTCAACGAAGCATTCCATTAATTTTACCAATTCATTTTTCCTTATGTGCATGTGTTTAATAACTTCTTTTTCAAAGTACTATTTCCATATTAATCGCATAGAATGAGAATATGTTACTAGTTATATGTTACTTTCTTACTTGAGCGATGTCCATGCCTTACTAAGCATTACTTTATTATCAGTGATTTCATAATCGTCATCAGTTGAGAATTGTATACATATTACTGAAAATGTTATATATGGCATAGATATATACATTACTGAGCACACAACTACAATTTACTTAAGAACTGTACGTATATTACTTTATTATTGTTTCTAAATTACTGAATTCTATTCAAAGTAGTAATACATATGGAAATTACTGACTATTTTTTGTGGATTTACTAACTTTACATAAGCACTTACTTGACCAGTATGTATATATATATATTACTGAATTCTGTACCATATAATAAAATGAATGTAAATTACTGACTGTTGTTTGCATAATATTGATTTCGCAACAACAATTTACTTGACCATTATTTATATATTACTAACACGAGTATTTGGATCTCAATTTTCTACAATAAACCATTGATTTGAACATTTTCTTTCCAAAGCATTCTTCCTTTTTTAAGGACACGATATATTTAGAATAATGCTTATTGCTAAATTGTCTTGCATATTAATCTCTTTCTAAAAATGATATCCTTCGAAATAGGTAACCACTCAATTGGTGATACACGTGTATGGCCTAGAATTGGTGCTCACCATGACGCAAATGGAGCATAGGGTCCATTGGATAACAATCATATATATATATTGATCTAGAGTGTTAGGTCATATAAGTTGATGCATAGTTTTCGACATAAGGAGCTAAATCATGGACACAACTAGTATCATAAAATATTGTTAAAAAAGGATCTCCAATCTGATAAGAGATGAAAATGTTCTCCAAATACTGATATCCAATTAACACTCTAGATGTAGGTTATCTGAATAGGAATATGGATTTTAAGGTGTCGAATGAGGCAAGTTAAAGAGTTATCTTGATGAGATTGGGATACAATGACTAATATCATAGACTATCACGAGACGGGCATCTATCCTTTGTCTGGAGACAAATATACAGGTATATATCTAAATATGTACATTTAGTATACCGATAGGTTGATTACATGGCAAGGTCTATATACCGACGAGTTAGCAAGCATGCAATGATATATGAGACGTATAATCTTTTAACAGAATCATACATGTCTAAAATATATAAATACGAAGACAAGAGTGCAGTCATGAGACAGTTGGTAACATGAACTCCAAATGTGATCAACCAATTTAGAAAACAAAGTATGAATTCAAGAATACATATGAACGCTTTTATAAACATATTATTAATGTCGTCACCCAATGGTCAATTGAGATCTTTTTATCTTAACTGTGGAAGGTGACAAATAAATATGGAACATATACTTCATGTTATTAAAGGTCTTCTCGTAGGATGCATGAGTATTAGGAATATTTAATGTCAATGCAATCATAATATATTGTATACCACGACTCTTCCATTGTAAAGGAATTGTGAAAAGGATAAATTTTAGTGATTCTACATAGAGAATAAATGAATGAGATTTCATATTATTACTATTAGTTCATCAAAGCAAATCAAGATCTAAGGAGTTAGAGATTGATCAAGAAAGTCAGTATCAATTGGTGACACGGTTCAATATTTGACTTGATCAAACAACTCAAGTAGTTATTATCCCTGATATTATGTTCAGTCTAATATCAAGTCATTATACATGATCTACATAAATTTCTCAGACACTATCTCCAAGTATTCCAACTATTCATGAATGTTGCATGATTCCAAGAAGCCCTAATTCACACGCCAAGGAATCCTAAATTGATCAGGAATCCTAATTCAAGTAGGAGTCCTAATACGATTAGGAAATCCTTCTCCTATATATTTTCATCTAAGAAATCGAGCATCGGAATAATTTGATAGAAAAATCCATATATGCTAACTAGGTAGGATATATGATTATGTTTCACATTTGATAGTAGATTTATCTGAATAATTCACATATTTTTATCTAATATAATTTATCTAAATTAATTTTCAAGTTCATTTCAAGTTTATTGAATTAAAGTCTAGGTCATAGTGGTGAATATTGGTGGAGGTTTCATCTTCACAAGGATTGGGAGAATATTGGTGGAGAATGCAATCTCCACCAAAGTAAGCGCCCTCCCTTCTATATAAGGAGAGGAGGGAAACACATGTTTTCCCATAATCAAGAGAGCATATTCCATAACCCTAGTTGTCTCCCATCACACATACACTCTATCCCTCTTCCCTTGTGGTAGCCCCATTGCAACTTTAATTTGTCTCTCCTTGTTGGTGTGCCTTGAAGGAGGAAAAGGAGGTAGTACCACCGGATCGGACTTTATAGGAGGTTTCTTTCCTAGAGATTAAATGTATCAAATGTATATTCCCTTCCTCATGTGATCAGAGAAACAACATACAAACTATTTCTATCGTCATGAAGTTGCAGTGGAAGATGGTTTGTTGTTGTTTGCCTACAAGATGGGACTTTGTTTTAGGATATGATTCATTTATTCTATGTTTTATCGTGATATGAGAGGCTAAACCTTCCTTTAAAAGGCATTAGACTCTATATCGGAGGATGCATATTCATATCCAGGTCCACTAAACAAGGAGCCAACATTATCCCCGTTGTAGATACATTTTTTTGTGATTTTTGCCATTTGATTGCTTTAGCACCATATGATATATTACTATCTACCCACTATTATGGATGTGTTTCAGGGTAATAAGGATTTCTAGAAGGGTCCATACATGAGCTAATAACATCCTCTAAAGAGGTCCATACATGAGCTAATAACATCCTCCAAAGCTTGGCAATGTTCAAGTGAAAATTCAAATGCAAAAGTGCTCGTAGACTTCATATTTTGATCATAAACATAGTATAATCTTATGATTTTTTTTCTTTGAGTAATATAACACGATAGATACCCTAAATAAAATCATAAATCAAGTCCTCAAACAACACAAAATATTTCATGATTTCGATTATGACAACCTTAGAAATTTGATTTCCTAAAGGCGTGGAAGAGGGCTAGATGAAACGGATGACTTATTTTTTGTTTCAAGACTTAAAATAGAGATAAATATAAAGGTTATGTTCATAAATAAATTTTACCTAATATTTGAAATATTTGGGATCTCAACTACTTTTAAGTCCATGCTATTTGATGTGTTCCAATTTGAGGTGTGCAGGTCGCAGCTCTCGAAATCGAAACTCATTTTCACATTTATTTTCATATTTGGTTTTATGTTATAAAGTATAATTTTTATTTTATGTCATAATTATTATGTAGTTGTATGCATGCTCGATTGTGAATCGTTAAGCTCAAATAAATCTACTTAAGATTAAACAACTAGTAGTGGACTAGTTTTTTTTACAAAATCAAACTAGAGTTGAAATAACACTCATATCCCCTCGTATACGATGTGAATTGATTTGGTTACATTTAGATGTGGTTAACGATGATTGTTTATTGATGTGATTGTAGCATGCATTTCTCTTGATAATATATTGTAGAGAGACTCATGAGCGAGACGAGCTGTAATATATAAATGAATGTATGAGTGTGATGAACGTCAAATTCTCCTCTATAAGAGTGAATAATAGTCGTAGTATAGGAGGCGAATTTGGTTCAGCAAAAACAATGATCTTTGAATGTCATGGAATATTTTAGCTTGGCAAGTCTACCAAGTTCGAACACAGGGACATGGCTACTTAATATGTTTATCAAATCTTGATTCATTAAGCACAATGTGAGTTAATTTAAGTTTTAGGTCCATATGAAAAACTATGCTATTTACAAAGCAAAGCCATGATGCATGCATTTTTTAATTGATTTTTATGCAAGTGAAAGTGATGCAAGAATAAATGTGCAAGGTTACATGTATGCTAAATACAAAGTTACAATTATACCCTAAAAATTATGAGCAACATGATAGAAATGAGGTCAGCGTCAATTTAATCACAACAATAAAAAGTGGTCAACAACTCAAAGCAAGACAAGGAGAGCAGGGTCCCATTTTCACATAAAAATTCACTTTAATTAAAATAGGGGCAAATGAGACAATTAAACATGCTAAGATGTAGAGACAAAACAAGGATCAAAACGGCACTAAAATCATACAATTTGGACCTACAATGCTCAAGTTATGCTAAAAACAATGCAGGGGCATAAACATAATAAAAATGAAAGAAAATAAAAGGATAAATATTACATTAGTTCCCTGGAGGGACCTAAACGTAAATAAAGAAAACTGCATGGGCCCTTGTATAATTTGTCCATGCATGCGGGGGCATTTTTGCAATTTCAGAAAAGTTTGAGGGCCTTCCTATAAAATACCCAGGCACGCACGTGAGACACGTGCCTGGGGATCATTTTGCAAATACCAAAAGTATCAAGGTATTTCTTGCAATTTTCCCAGCACCACACGTGCTATGCACGTGCAATGCTAGGCTCGAGGGAAATCTCAGCTTCGGGACACGTGGCTTCTTCTGGAGGTTTGGCTCGAGGTTCGGTGAACCCGAGCCATCTGGTTCGGACTGAGGCTGGGATGTCCACGTGGCGTCTTCATGACCGTCAGATCGTTTCGATCGGACGGTATCTGTACAGTCGTCTCCACCGCGAGCCACCAGAGGAGGTTGGGCTCCGGCAACGCGCTGGTTGCTCCACCGAGTCCCTCCGTGCAAGGCGGAGGTCCGGTGAGCTCTTGGAAGCGCTGGCGGATATCTGGGAGACACGGTGAAGCTCCGATGACGATCAGAGCTTGAATTCCCTGGAGCCTCGCCGGAGGAGACCAGCTCGAACGAGCTCCGACGCCAACTCCGGCTATTGAAGATCCTGCAATGGTTAATTTAAGCCGAAGCGTGCGGTGTTTGTGAGGTGAATGGAATGGGGTCCTGGGAGGTGGTCGGAGCAAGGGACCAAGAGCTCCTTCTCCGGAGAAGCAGAGGAGGAGATGACGGAGTGTGACAGGGTCGTAGAGAAGGGAAGGTGCTGTCGGAGGGGGTTGGCGATGATGCTGGTGGTCGGGCAGAGGACGTAAGATGGTTAAATGAGGGTGATTGTGAGGATTGGAGTCGGGAAAAATCAAAGAAATAGGAGAAAAATCCCCTCGCCAGAGCGAGGAATTGGTGGAGGCGGTGATCTAGGCTTGAGGTCCTCATCGGACCTCGGGAGGTCTTCGCACGACGGGGGCGGTCATCCTCGGTGATCGGCGGTGCCCGGAGGCAACCGCTACACGGCGGAGGAGCCGCGGGTCAGCACCAGGAGAGATCCATCTTCGCCTCGACGTTCCACACCTTCTCTATCACCGGAGGGGCAGAGGAGGCTAGGATCAAACCCAAAAATGGTGGACATCGGCTCTGGTGGCAGGGCGAGAGGTTTTATAGTCTGCGATGGCTGAGTGTTATAGTGGTCGTCGGAGGTTTTCGAGCGGGGGTTTAATGGCGAATGAATGATGAATGGAGGACATGAAGGTTGTGCGATGAAGGTGGATCTACGGGTTACGTCGGGGAGGCATTACGAGTAGGAGAGGGTGGCTGGAGCGCCAGCCAAAAAAGGAAGGGGAGCGGGGGTCGCGAATCGCAGTGCCTGGGGGCGAGGGGGTTACGGAGGTTGATGATGAACCATAGCCGTTGGATCTAACGATCCAATGGCTGAGAGTGGAGCGCATGCAGAGGGACACGATCAGATCATTAGGATCTGATCGTGGGGTGGAAGGATGGGCGCTAAAGAGCAGCCCAGATGGAGCGATGGTGGAGATCGGATGGTTGAAGTGAAGATGCGACGCGACGCGTAGGTGGCCGTAGGATAGGGATGGGATTGGATGGTTGAGATGCAAGGGTGGCGTGGATGCACAGGAGGCGTAGGATAGGATCTTGATCAAAGGGCCAGGAGAGGCGTCGGGTGGCAGATAGAGAAGTTGGCCACGTGGGCGGCCCAGGGGGCGCTACGTGGCCCAGTCAGAAAAATTCAAAGTAAAAGCACAAAGAAAAATAGAAAAGAAATAGTTAGTTGCCGAATTAGGAAAAAGTCAAAACATGAAATTGCTCATCTCGACGAGATCTACAACTTTCATGTTGGTCAAAAAGCCAAAAGAGGTCAACTGTATAAAATGTATTTTTGGGGGTATTTTTAAGGGAATAAAAATACTGATTTTGTAGTTTTGAGATGTTTTTGTATTTTTTAGTGTTTTTAAAGGTCAGTGATTTATAGACAATTATTCCACCTAATTTTTAGGGGTTTTTGAGGATAAAATAATTACAAGAAAATAAAGGGAATTAAATATAATAATTAAATGGTAAATTATATACAATATAATACATGATAAAAATAAAGAATTAAAGGGTATTTTTATTGGTTTGATTAAGCAGGGGTTTTATTTAGCATCTTTTAGCATGATGAATACGAGATTCATCATACCCCTATACTTAAACCATGCTCGTCTTCGAGCATCTAAATAATGAAGGAGTCGGATTAATTCTTGACAGTACATGTGAAAAATTCAAGGCTCGATCTTTCAAAGACCCTTGACCTAAGTGATCCTAAAATTCCAGGTTTATCCAAGCCTTAGTCAGAAGGAATCCAACTTCTCTGATTATCAGACTCTCTTTTTGTGCAAATAATATAAGGATATGACATTTAGTGTATTGCATTTCATGAGAGTCGAGGCGATGCATCGCTTAAAGTTCCAGTCCCAAAGACTCTCCTCTAGACCTAATCCTCAATACTGGGGAATAAGTCTATTCTTGCTTCAGTCAACTGTCTCATTAGTTTATCAGACTTGAAATGCTGATGGACGACCGGATGATGGAGGTAATGGGGTTGTCTCTATTTTTCTCACCCTCACTTTGGAACAAGGGGCCTCTCATGTGCATGTTTACTCAACACATGTAAATTTTATTATTGTTGATCAATGTGTCCGTCAAGAGAGTTGGAGTCGTCTGCACTTGTTTTTATGGGAGTACACCTTGGTGTGTCTTTTCTGAGTATCTAAGATACCTTCGACACCCAAACTTCTATCGCTTACGATGCAAGGCCTTTTTGTGGTGTCAGCCTTACTCCTTAGTCCTAATTAGCTCTTGGTCCAAGTGGACACTTTGAAAATGTTTGGAAACGCTCGCCATTGGTGGAAGCTCATTTGTATTTTGACTTTGGTATTCAGAGCTTTTTCTTTGACATTTAATTTCTTTTATTGGCTAGCTCCACTACTTTTACCAAAAGTTGGCGCACACTGATCAACAAATTCCTTTAAGTTTCATCACACCCTGGCACATAGGTCAATATCAAAGAGATAGCATATGAATCTTGTTCACATACTGGCTAGGGTTTTGCTGACACTCAGATTTTCTGAAGCCTTCATTAACTTTATCCCATCCTCGAATATCATTAGACCGGGTCTAAACTCAAATCTCTGGTCCTAGTTCCTCAAGTGATATCTCAACTCAACTCATCAATCATGCAGTTGTGGAAGTGACTGTGCTAATCATATTTTCTTGAAGGTAGAGATGAAGAGTGCAATATAGCACTCAAATCTTTCAAACCAGGGAAGTGTGAATATTTAAGTCTTTAAAAACCCTAATGACTAAGGCATGTTAACTCAGACTCTCAAGATCCCAGAAATCTAGTGTCCTCAAAATCCTCAAGCCTTGAGTAAGTGTGAATGTGTCAGGAATACACCAACTCCTTAGGTTAGTGATTTTTTGTGTGATTTTTGTCTTTTACGGATTTTTATGGGTTTTAATATTTTTTTGTGATTCCTCGGAGAGACAATGACTGGCCCAGGCTCAAATAAAAGTATCCACTCTCAGCCAGTATGGGTGTAAGTACGGGCCGAGACCCGTGTTACTTGAGGACGGGGCCATATACGGTATCCTCTAAACCACCCACTCTACTAAGGGAGACCGAGGTTCCCTCACTGAAAATGTCTACTAAGCCTAGTAGTCAGCGTCAAATTCCAAGAAAGATTTTTAATTTTTAATTAATAATTTATTTTGAAAAGGAATATTTACAAAAACCTCGATTTTAATAAACAATTTTTACAAGGTTTTTACCCAGTTCACAAGCTTACCAAAACCCATCCCGAAAATAAATTTTAAAAAGTTTTAAAAACACGAGCTAAGGCTAAAGTAAATATACAATAATATAAGATATATCCCCCTATACTTAAATTTTGTTATGTCCTCATAGCACAAGTGCCGTGAAGCCAGGGCTCGATTCAAATATCAGGTGATATAGAGAAACTGAGGAGGAGGGTCCCCCTATACTTAGGCCAAAATTGACCTAAGTACAAGAAGACAGAACGAGGGAGGGATGAGCAGGCAGGTCCCCCCTATACTTAGGCTATAAATAGCCTAAGTAATGTCTGAATTAGGGGGGAGGGTGTTCTATGATACAAGGGTGAGGGGGTGGGGTTTCGTGAAATATACACACCGAGAGAGAGACAGAGAGAGAGAGAGAGAGACTGAGTGAAATATACAGGGGGAGATGGTGGAGGTGAGTGTGTATGTGCAAGTGTGCGTGTGGGGGGGTAGATCATGAAGTGATCTACTCTCTTTTTTTCTTTTTTTTCAACATGCAAAACTGAAAATAAATATGCAGATGCAAGTTTTTTTTACAACATGCAATGCAGGTTGTCTGATCTAAAACTCCTAAAATTCTTCCCGAATTCTTTTGCGACCTCTTCAGCGGAAGCTCCCAACTTCACGCCTCCATGAGGATCAAGCGTCCTCGAACATCATGGGCCCTACCACAAAAGAGAAAACTTAGACACATCGAGAAATTAAAACAGCAAATATGACACAGAAATTGATGCATGAAATGAGGTCCTAAAAATGAAATTAATCGACAAAAAATCAAAATTCAATAATTAAGCAAAGTCATGTCCCGGCAACGGCGCCATTTGATGAACGTCAAATTCGCCTTTTTAAGAGTGAATAATAGTCGTAGAATAGGAGGCGAATTTGATTCAGCAAAACCACGATCTTTGAATGTCGTGGAATATTTTAACTTGGCAAGTCTACCAAGGTCGAACACAAGGACATGGCTACTTAATATGTTTATCAAATCTTGATTCATTAATGAAAAACTATGCAATTTACAAAGCAAAGCCATGATGCATGCATTTTTTTAATTGATTTTTATCCAAGTGAAAGTGATGCAAGAATAAATGTGCAAGGTTACATGTATGCTAAATACAAAGTTACAATTATACCCTAAAAGTTATGAGCAACATGATAGAAATGAGGTCAGTGTCAATTTAATCACAACAATAAAAAGTGGTCAACAACTCAAAGCAAGACAAGGAGAGCAGGGTCCAGTGTTAAAATAGGGGCAAATGAGACAATTAACATGCTAAGATGTAGAGGACAAAACAAGGATCAAAACGACACTAAAATCATGCAATCTGGACCTACGATGCTCAAGTTATGCTAAAAATAATGTAGGGGCATAAATATAATAAAAATACAAGAAAATAAAAGGATAAATATTACATTTAGGTCCCTCGAGGGACCTAAATGTAAATAAAGAAAATTGCATGGGCCCTTGTATAATTTATCCATGCGCGCGGGGGCATTTCTGCAATTTCAGAAAAGTTTGAGGGCCTCCCTGTAAAATACCCAATCACGCACGTGAGGCACATGCTTGGGGACCATTTTGCAAATACCAAAAGTATCAAGGCCTTTCTTGCAATTTTCCTAGCACCACACGTGCTATGCACGTGCAATGCTAGGCTCGGGAGGAAATCTCAGCTTCGGGACACATGTCTTCTTCTGGAGGTTTGGCTTGAGGTTCGGTGAACCCGAGCCATATGGTTCGAACTGAGGCTGGGATGTCCACATGGAGTCTTCATGACCATCCGATCATTTCGATCGGACGGTATCTGTACAGTCGTCTCTACCGCGAGCTACCGGAGGAGGCTGGGCTCCGGCAACCCGCTGGTTGCTCCACTGAGTCCCTCCATGCAAGGTGGAGGTCCAGTGAGCTCTTGGAATCGCTGGCGGATATCTGGGAGACGCGGCGAAGCTCTGATGATGATCAGAGCTTGAATTCCCTGGAGCCTCGCCGGAGGAGACCAGCTCGAACGAGCTCCGGCGCCAACTCTGGCTATTGAAGATCTTGCAATGGTTAATTTAAGCCGAAGCGTGCGGTGTTTGTGAGGTGAATGGAATGGGGTCCTGGGAGGTGGTCGGAGCGGGGGACCAAGAGCTCCTTCTCCGGAGAAGCAGAGGAGGAGATGACGGAGTGTGACAGGGACGTGGAGAAGGGAAGGTGTTGTCGGAGGGGGTTGGCGATGTTGCTAGTGGTCGGGCGGAGGATGTAAGGTGGTTAAATGAGGGTGACTATGAGTTGTGGAGTCGGTAAAAATCGAAGAAATAGGAGAAAAATCCCCTCGTCGGAGCAAGGAATTGGTGGAGGCGGTGATCTAGGCTTCAGGTCCTCATCGGACTTCGGGAGGTCTTCGCACGACGAGGGCGATCATCCCCGGTGCTCGGCGGTGCCCGGAGGCAACCGCTACACGGTGGAGGAGCCGCGGGTCAACACCAGGAGAGATCCATCTTCGCCTTGACGTTCCGCCCCTCCGCTGTCACCGGAGGGGCGGAGGAGGCTAGGATCAAACCCAAAAATGGTGGACATCGGCTCTGGTGGCAGGGCGAGAGGTTTTATAGTCTGCGATGGATGAGCGTTATGGTGGTCATCGGAGGTTTTCGAGCGGGGGTTTAATGGCGAAGGAGTGATGAATGGAGGACATGAAGGCTGTGCGAGGAAGGTGGATCTACGGGTTACGTCGGGGAGGCATTACGAGTAGGAGAGGGTGGTTGGAGCGCCATCCAAAAAAGGAAGGGGGAGCGGGGGTCGCGAATCGCAATGCCTGGGGGCGAGGGGGTTACGGAGGTTGACGATGAACCATAGCCATTGGATCTAACGATCCAATGGTTAGGAGTGGAGCGTGTGCGGAGGGCCACGATCAGATCATTAGGATCTAATCATGTGGTGGAGGGATGGGTGCTAAAGAGCAGCCCAGATGGAGCGATGGTGGAGATCGGATGGCTGAAGTGAAGATGCGACGTGGCGCGTAGGTGGCCGTAGGATAGGGATGGGATTGGAGGGTTGAGATGCAAGGGTGACGTGGATGCACAGGAGGCATAGGATAGGAGCTTGATCCAAGGGCCAGGAGAGGCGCCAGGTGGCACATAGAGAAGCGGGCCACGTGGGCGGCCCAGGGGGCGCCACGTGGCCCAATCAGAAAAATTCAAAGGAAAAATACAAAGAAAAATAGAAAAGAAATAGTTAGAGGCCGAATTAGGAAAAAGTCAAAACATGAAAGTTGCTCGTCTTGATAAGATCTACAACTTTTGTGTTTGTCAAAAAGCCAAAAGAGGTCAACTGTACAAAATGTATTTTTGGGGGTATTTTTAGGGGAATAAAAATACTGATTTTGTGGTTTTGAGATGTTTTTGTATTTTTTAATGTTTTTAATGGTAAGTGATCTATAGACAATTATTCTACCTAATTTTTAGGGGTTTTTTAGGATAAAATAATTACAAGAAAATAAAGGGAATTAAATACAATAATTATATGGTAAATTATATACAATATAATACAGGATAAAAATAAAGAATTAAAGTGTATTTTTATTGGTTTGATTAAGCAGGGGTTTTAATTAGCAGCTTTTAGCATGATGAATACGAGATTCATCAGAGTATGTGCATGTTGTATGCTTAAGGTTATATGGGCATAGATGCATCAAATATCACACATTTATAAGATTCAAATTTAGAATAGATCATTTGTATCAATCATAATTTCATGGAGATAAATAATGATGACTACTCAAACTATCTATGATTCCTTAGAATTGGATTCATTTCAATAATACTAATTCGAATAATTAATAAATGAAGTTATTGGATTATAGAACCATGGTCCCATGTTTATGTGAAGTCTATCATCACCATTTTTTGTGCATAGGAGATACATATGCCTACTCATCACTCCGTAGTACCGGAGCACCTGTATCAAATTGATTTATTTCCTTTAACTATTCCTCACATAATCGAGGGACTCTTGAATTATGCATAATGTAGCATTATTCTCACTGATGGTTATTTTAATTGATAACATGTCAATGCACATCTTCGGGGTGGTGAGCATGAGTATCAAAGATCAAAATGATTTAAATGCAAGTTGGATTCGCTAAGTGGACTTCTGATTTTTCATAATAAATGCACTTTCTCATATCATTGAGGTTGTGTAAAGGAGTGTCTAATCCCCACTTGAGGCATTTAATTGGCATGCCTCAGTTTCGAAAGTTAGAAAAAATATAACTTTCAAAATACAAATATGTGAAACCTCTTTGTTTTAAAATTAAACTACATTGAACAATGTATTCCAAATGCAAATTATTTTAAGTTTAAATGTCATCCAATAATCCACTCAAATAATATACACATAGTTAAATAGTTGAATGAACAAAATTGCATGGATTGGATCTACGATTTGAATTTAGTACTTGTATTAAACACACAATGTATGTGCTTGTCAATGCAAGATACAAAATACCTTAGAACTGAAGATCGGAGACGATGTCGTCGACAAGCAACTTCCAAATATGAGGAGAATAAGATGGTTTTTGGGAGAGGGATCCCTATATGAGGTAAGGATCGTATTTTTCATATGTTCTTCCCCTCCAGCAGGAGGTGTTTTTATAGGACGTATTGTGCCCCTCGCATAGTCCGCCCCACTCCACCCATGCTCGTTTCGCACGAGTCTCGTGTGAGAATCGACCCTTGTGCAACTACCGCCTCGCACAACTACCGGCGAAGGCTTGAGCGCGAGGTCACACATATTTTCAAACATCTCCCACTTGACCGAAGCAATCAAAATATTCTATACTCCCACTATTCGTGTAGTATACATATGGAGATGTATGTTGGTTGACTCATGCATTCCTAAGTCCCACTAGACCAACGTGTTTGATGTATGTTCATGTTGCTATTCCCTTGGTTAGGGAAATCAGACAACATGTCACTGGTAGGTATGTAGATTACCGTGATTTCTTACTTCCCCACTATATCTTGTATATAGTGATATTGGATCTCAATGTGTTTTCCTTTTGAACTATTAGCCCCATTATTGATCAAGCTTATCGCAACTTGATTGTCACAATACATTTCAATTGGCACTTTGACCAATTCGAGGCTTAGGTTCTCTAGAAAATGCTTGATCCACACAGCATGAGTGGTGGTCATGCTACATGCAATGTACTCAGCCTCTTGTGTATGTCGAGATACACATCCTTGTTTTTTGCTACCCCAAGAAATGTCTGCACCGCCAAATATGAACATGTAACCTGATGTGGATTTTCTATCATCCACATCCCCTTCGAAATCGGCATCGGAGTATCATACCACTTCAAGTGATTCTTCTTGATACATAAGTTTCAGATGTACTGTCCCTTTCAAATATCGAAGAATCCTCTTTACAATATCCCAATGCCTTGAACCGGGATTGCTTCGATATCTATTGACTAAGCTTACTGGATAGGCTAAGTCAGGTCGAGTACACATCGTTGCATACATTAGACTCCCCACCACTTGTGCATATGGTACATTTAAAGGTTTCTGTCCCTTTCCGAGACACTGACTCTTGCTTAGTCTCTTTCCCGTCACAAGTGGTGTTGGACCTGGAGTGTTAGTCTGCATTCCAAATCTCCTTAATATGGTATGCAAATATCTTTCATGATTAAGGCTCAATGTCCTTGAGTCCATGTCTCTTGTTATTTGTATTCCATGAACATAGGATGTTTCACCCATGTCTTTCATCTCAAATTCATTGCTCAATTTCTGTTTGATTTCATTGGGAATTTGTATGTCATTACGAGCAAGCAGAATGTCATCCGCATACAATGACATGATTGCAAACCTGCTCCCACTCTTCATGATATACATACAATTGTCCAATTTATTTGCAACAAATCCAAATTGGATAACTTTCTCATGAAATTTGAGATACCATTGTCATGAAGACTACTTCAAGCCATATAATGACTTTCTTAACTTGTAAATCTTTTTCTCCTATCCTTCAACCTGAGATCCATCAGGTTGTCATATATAAATCTCTTTCTTCAATTCTCCATTAAGGAAGGTCGTCTTCACATCCATTTGGAATAATTCCAAATTCATATATGCGATTATGTCTGAGATCATCCGAATAGATGCAAACTTAGCCACTGGAGAGTAGGTTTCTTGGAAATCTATTCTAGCTTGCTGAGTATAACCCTTGGCGACTAATCTGGCTTTGTATTTGTCAACAGTACCATCAACTCGGTACTTTTTCTTGAATACTTGATGAATCTCAGATTCATCACTCTAAATCTCATTAATTAAGCTCAAATCCCTCAAAATCATTGGCATTTCTTCATTTATTTTGCATAATTAGCAGTCATGCATGTTTTGATAAGAATTGCATTTTATCACTTATTTTCACACAAAAGAAGAAGCCAAAAATCCAGTCAAAATTGACCTGTAAATAGCCTAACTTACCTGATTTTTAATTAATTCATGCGAACTCCAATTGACCCAAAACCACTCCACTATGTACATTTCACTAACAAGAATAAATGAAAAATACAAAAAAATCACTAACCCAAATAAGTGGACCAAGAACCCAAACCCTAGTTCTAGGATTTCCGGACTAAAACCCTCATATCTTCCTCATCCAGTGTCCGATTTGATCATACTCACTTTTAAACTAATTTACATTCAATTATCTTCAAAACAAGATCAAGTTCAAGTGAATCAGAGCTCATATGTGAAAATTGGGTTTTGGGCCTCTTTTGTACATTTTGTATTTTAGCAGTTTTTGACCTATTTTATGTACATAATTAATCGATTTTATTTTATTTCATTTTCATTTGTCTTCCTTGATAAAAGTTTTATTAAAATGCTCAAAAATCCAAATCCAAACTAAGCTTGAAATCAAAGAAACAAATTGAGTCCAAGTCTTCACTAATTGTTTGTATAAAGTGTCTTTTTCTTCCTTTATTTTATTTCTTCTCTTTCTTATTTAATAAAAATCTAAATAATCAGATTAATGTGTAAATATTTATCTTTGATTTTACCATATATTTTTTCAGATTTTTATCTGGTTTAAAAATGACAAAAAATATAAAACCCAAAAATCAAGGTATTTTATGTACATGGGTGATGAATCTGCGATTCGTCATCTTTATTCATTTATTTTAGCTTAAAATCCCTTATAAAATACCTGCATATAATGCTAACTTCATATTCTTACTAACTTGCATCTGTGTAAATATTGTACATTTCTGACTAATTTTAACCTAAAATAAATAAATAAATAAAGGAAAAATAAAAAAATAAAGAAAAGAAATAAAAAAAGGAAGACTGTATACATGCTGACCCAAACCCTAAGAGAAGGTCAAGACTTGACCTGATCGACCAGGAATAAAGTAGGGGGAGATAGGGTCCTTAACCAGAAAATCCAAAAAAATGTGTTCTCACTCATTTTGTATATATCTGTATATCACTAACACTAATTTATTTGTGCCTTAATTGACTTCAATCAAATAAAATTCAAAATCAAAGTTGTAAATAAAAATGTGTTCTAATTACTAAAATTGATTGCACAATTAAATCTTGTACAGAATAAAAGTAGCCACACTTGGAAAAAGCCACTAAGCACTAATTGAAAGACCAATTCCGGCTCCATATGAGCTCAAATTGAATCAATCTCAGTCCCATTGAACTCGAAATTAAATTATCTTCAAAATGGTTATATTTTCATAATTTTTGGAGTTACGGTTGAAAAGTCGGTTTTCTGGGGTGGTTTGTGCAATTTTCCCATGTATTTTGTGCATATTGTATTTGTATATATTGTAAAGTAATCCCACTGATTTTTTTAATAAAAATAAAAATTAAAAAAAATAATAAATTTTTAAAACACAAAAAAGGCTAATTTCATCATTTATCCTTGTATATAGTGTCACATATGTATTTAGTATATGTATATACTTGCTATTTTTAATTAACCTTCATAAAAAAAATAAAAAAATAACATTTTTTAATTCAAATTAAATAAGTGACGAAAATTCAAAAAAAATAGATAATTTTATAATTTGTTTTATCTCTCTTTTATTTTCTTTTTCAAATTTCATCTCCCTTCCACCAAAAAAATTCAAAAATTCATTTTAATTTTCATCTCCATTATCTCTTCAAAAATTCAAATTTCATCTCTCTTCTATTTATATGGCTCCTTCTCCCTCATTCCAACTTGATCAATCTTTAGAGAGAGGAGCCCGATCTCCGAGAAAAATTTCGTCGAGGAAGTTGCCTAGCCTCCAAGCCGTCCGGTGACAGCGAGTCAGCCTTGTAGAGGCGATCACGGTCCATTTTCCGCTCCTAAGGTGAGATCCAAATTTTTCTTCGTATTTTATCTTAGTTGATTCGCATTTTATTTTGTTGCATTTTTTTATCTCGTTGGCATTCTTATTTCTCTAGATCTTAAAAAAATCCATCTCGATTTGATCCGCCACCAACTCGATTTTTCATCTCACTTTCTCGATCTCCACGCGTTCTATTCTATCGTTCACGATCTCTCAACTCCGGCCGCGTACGGTGGCCGGAGATCGGATTCGATTCCTCATTTTCGTCGAATCCCCATCTACGTTCCGATTTTGTAGATAAATAAAAAAAATTCCTTTATTTCTAACATTTATTTTGCAGGGTAATAAAAAAAATAAAAAAAATTCTCCATTCTATCTAACGTTTGTTTTGCAGGGTCATTAAAAAAACCAACAAAAAAATTAAAAATATAAAAAAAACAAAAAAAAATATTTCTCATCATTTTTTTATTGTCTATTTCGGATTTCTCATTTTCTTATTTTCGGATTCAAAAAAAGTAAAAAAAAAGTTTTTATTACTATTTTGATTCACTGTTTACATTCCATAAGAAAACAAAAAAAATTAAAAAAATAAAGACATCAACAGGGGGCGGCGTCGCCAGCACCCTGCCGCCCATCGCCAGCCGCACGAGGGCGGCGCTCTCCCTGCCGCATGCCACCCTCGACACCCCTTCACCAAGGCGTCGCCACCGCGCCGCTCGCGCACCACCAGCCTGCTCCAGGTCCCGCGCCCTCCCTGCTCATCCAGGCGTCGGCGCAGCCCAGCCGACCACAACCGCAGCACCGCCCCACCACGCGCGCGACATCGCCTGCGCGCGGTGCCGCTTCAGCAGACCCACCGCGCCCCGCGCGCACTCCGCCCACGCTCCAAGCCCTTCGGCCGACCTCTGCAGCCCGACCACCACCTCGGCCCTCCGCCGCAACATCCGCGCCCCAGGCTCCTTCCCACGGCCGCCCAACCGCCGCGCCATCTCCTTTCCGCGTCTCCACCGCCGCCGCGAAGACCTCCACCTGCGTGTGCGAGGAAGAAGAAGGCGGCGCCCTCGGTCCCTTGAGATTGAAACGAAGACCCCCTCTAGGGTTTGGCTTTTGATAAAAAAAGGGGAAATTGCATATTCAGCCCCAGAAGTTCATGAAATTACAAACACACCCCCACCAACTTCTCAAGCAAGGTATTCTTGGGTAAATTGCACATTCTCGATTCTATTTTATTTTTATTATTTATGGGATGCAAAAACATTGACTTATTTACATATTAGCCCCTGAACTGCTGAATATTGAATTTGCTTTGTCTTTTAATTGAAATAAATGCCATTTGTGATCCAAAAATTTTGCAAAAATTAGACTGTCTTTCTGATGTGCAAATCTTCTTAGCATAAATTTTTCATTGCATTTTTTCTTCATTTGGTATTATTAAAAAAATCAAAAACAGTGTCTTTTTCATTGTTGAAATTCCTAAATTCATAAAAATTCAAATATTGTTCCAAAAATTCCAAAAAAATTAGAGTAGTTGTATTTCATTATCTTTTAATTTCTGACCAATTTTCACTCATTGATCATTTATAAAACTCAAAAAAATTAAAAAATATCCAAAATCTTCTAAAAATCATAAAATATTCTACAAAAATCCAAAAATTATGATTTCAGTTCCTGTTTGTAGATAATTGTTTCTAGTTTATCTTAAAAATAGTAGCCAGGAGGTTTGGGCATTTAAAACATTTTTAAATTGCAAATTACTCCTGGCTGTCCACATTTTCTTATTTTCTCCTTTGATTTTTTAGAAAAATATAAAAACATCTGAAATTTCCACAAAAAATTCTCAAAAATATTTCAAAATTTTTAAAACCCAAAAATATTTTCTTTGAATTTTTCTGATTATTTTTGGCATAATTGAAAATTGCAAAAAGAGTTAGTGTGTCTATATTCTTGATCTTTGTTCCTATTGCTTCGCATTATTTTTGAAAATTAAAAAAATTGCAAAATCAAAATCACTAAAAATTTGAAAATCAGAAAATAAAAAAATCAGAAATAAAAAAAATTGAAAAAAAATAAAAAGGTAAAAATTTCACAAAAACCAAGGATAGTTGTCCTTTGAGATTCATGTTTTCTTTTAATTAGTTTCTGATTAATTGAATAACCCTCGGGAATTGTAGCCTTCCTGAGTTCGACCATGTCCGCTATACAGGTTAATAAGTAGCAAAAAATAATAATCTTTTGTTGATGCGGGTTTTGGGGAAAAACAACGACTTATTCATTTACCAATTAATTCCCGTCCTCGAATTAACGCGCACAACAAAATGGCGCTGTTGCCGGGTAAATAAAAAAAATTCAAAAATCTCCAAATTCCTTTCTCAACAAAATGGCGCCGTTGCCGGAGAGGCACGGCGAGGGTAGTTAGGTTTCTCTTTTGACATGCTATTCTTGGTTGTAAATATCTGTTTACATTTCTGCCATTCA
>JAZKJV010007058.1:600000-840934 GCA_037367405.1 Ottelia alismoides
AGTATACAAATAGATTCAATTGAGGAAATCAGAGCCAGAGATTCAGCTTGCTCCAAGAAGAGTTCCGAGCAAATGATAGATTTAGAGCTAGATATCCACCAAGAGTGTGATTTTGTGATTACAGATGATGAAGTCATTTGGACAGACCCGATTTCACGAGCTCTTGTCACACCTTCGAAGACTGTAGAGCCACAGATGACAACTGATGAGAGTTCGGAGAGCGCACTCATGGCACAGGACACCTTAGAGGCTGATGATCGTGATTTGGGCAGCGAAGCAGTTTATGTTTCTTGTGATTTAGATTCAGATCCCTCGGGCTCGAACATCAATTTTAATTGGCAGGATTTCGATGATTATTTACCGTGTCCGATGTCTACAAAGCCTACAATTAGGGTGGAGATTGAGCCAGCACAAATGATAGATACACCAATAGGGCCATTTTCATCAGATTGAAAGATTCAACGGTAGTTCTTCCATGCAGATTTGATAGCCTTCACTCAGACTTTTCAGAGACCAGATCCGCAAGCTCCCACTTGTCCAGAATTGAAGACCTTGTCATAGAGCATGAAGTACATATTCCTTGCGGGTGAGCCTGAGATGTTCCCAGTCATTATCTCAACAGATTTGACTGAAGATCAAGAATCTCGTTTGATGGAGGTTCTTGAAAGAAATCGCAAGGCAATCGGATGGAGCGTATCTGATCTGCAAGGGATAAGTCCAGCCCTATGCTCCCACCACATATATCTCGAAGATGGCGCCAAGCCATCGTGTGAGTTCCATCAGAGGCCGAACCCGAACCTTCGAAATGTAGTCATGAAAAAAATATCTAAGTGGTGGAACGCTGATTTTATCTACCTTGTCTCCGACTCCAAATGGGTTAGTCCTTTGCATGTGGTACCCAAGAAGGCGGGTATCACCACAGTTCTGAATGAGTCAGGAGAGGAGATAGCTACCTGAGTACCCACTTCTTGGAGGGTCTGTGTGGACTACAGACGATTGAGTCAGGCCAACAAGAAGGATCATTTCCTGCTAATATTTATTGATCATATTATTGAGAGGTTAGCTGGGAAGAGTCACTAATACTTTCTTGACGGGTACTCGGGATATAATCAGGTGGCCTTAGCACCTGAAGATCAGGAGAAAATGATGTTCACCTATCCGTTTGGAACATATGCTTTTAGACGGATGCCCTTTGGTTTATATAACGCCACAGCTATATTCCAAAGGTGCATGCTTTCCATCTTCTCAGACATGGTGGGCGATTGTTTAGAGGTCTTCATGGATTACTTTTCGGTCTACAACGATGGGTTTGATGCTTGTCTTGCTTGCCTAGACTGAGTACTTCAGCGTTGCATAAAGGTCCACCTAGTTTTATCTTGGGAGAAAAATCTTTTCATGATGACTCAAGGGACGGTTCTTGGTCACATCATCTCCAACAGGGGCATGTATGTTGATCCAACCAAGATGGATATCATCAAGAAGCTCACTCCACCATCCAATTTGAGACAGTTGCATTCTTTTTTGGGCCATATCATTTTCCACTGATGGTTCATTCAGTACTTCAGACAGATTTCTCGGCCGCTTACTAATCTACTCATGAAAGACATCGAGTTCCTCGTAAATGATAAGTGTCTTTCATCCTTTTAGACTCTCAAGAACTTGGTTATTCAGGCCCCTCTCCTTCAGCTACCCGATTGGTCTCTCCCATTCGAGATCATGACTGGTGCTTCTGATTTTACCGTAGGGGTTGTGCTAGGATAGAGGAGGGATAATGTACCATTTGTCATTCACTACGCTAGCCATACTTTGGATGATGCTCAGCAGAACTACATCGTAACTGAGAAGGAGATACTAGTCGTAGTATTCGCTCTTGATAAGTTCAGATCATACCTTCTGGGATCCAAAGTGACTATTTACATAGACCACACCGCCATCTGATACCTCATGTCAAAGAAGGATGCCAAAACCAGATTGACCAGATGGATCCTCTACTCCAGGAGTTTGACATTGAGATTAAGGATAAACCTGGAGTCAAGAATGTGGTGGCGGATCACCTCTCCTAATTAGAGAACCTTTGAGGATTCTGATGAGACCACATCTACACCTCACTCCCATGGTACACTGACATTGTGAACTATCTTTTTGTCAAGAAAGTTTCACAGGGTTGGCCAGGCAATGGCTCGAGACCTTCCTCACGAAGGCCAAGTCGTACCATTGGGAGGATCCCACCCTTTACCACGAAGGAGGGGATAGTGTCTGGCATCGGTGTATTCTTCAGGAGGAGCACCATAGCGTCCTCACCTATTGCCACAAGCTTGAGGTAGGAGGACATCAGATGGACCATGCACAAGGTTCTCCAATCCGGCCTTTGGTGGCCTACTCTCTTCAAAGATTCAGATGAATCCATGAAGAGGTGTACTGACTGTCAGAGGATGGGCACTTGTGGACAGAGAGATATGATGCCAATGCAACCCATTCACTGTGAGGTTTTTGATGCATGGGGCATCGATTTCATGGGTCCATTCCCTAAGAGTCAGGGATTTGAGTACATTCTGTTAGTTATGGATTATGTGAGTCGTTGGATTGAGGCCATCCCCGCCCAAGCCACACATGCAAAGATTGTTTGCATATTTTTAAGGAAGAATATCATTTCACGGTTTGGGGTACATAGAGTATTGATTTCTGAAGGGGTGACTCATTTTTATTAACGACAAGGTAAGGGCTCTTGCTAACGAGTTTAGCATTGACCATAGAGTCGCCATGCCATATCATCCACAGACGAATGGTCTTGTCGAGGTTTCAAATAGGGAGATTAAGACTATTTTGCATAAGGTTGTCCGACCAGACTGAAAGGATTGGTCATAGCTTTGGACTCAGTCTTGTGGGCCTATAGGACTTCCTTCAAGACAACTTTGGACACATCTACTTTTTGACTCGTTTATGGCAAGACATGCCATTTACCTGTTGAGATCAAGCATAAGTCACTTTGAGCAGTTACTGAGTTATTATTAGATCCAGAGAGTGTAGGAGACCAGAGGAGAGCAGAATTGGTAGCCCTAGAGGAGATGAGAGACACAACCTTCTCAAGTAGCCTACAGTACAAGGATAAAATGAAGATATGGCATAATTCTCACATCAGCCATAAATAATTTGAGCCCGATCAGAGAGTATGGCTATTTGATGCTAGGTTGAGACTATTTCAAGGGAAATTACGTAGTAAGTGGAAGGGACCATATTTAGTCAGAAATGTACACGATAACGGTAGCATTGATATCTGAGTTGGCTTTTGAGTCCACCTTTGAGTCAACGGTCAGCGCCTGAAACCATATCTTGATCATGATCCGCTCATCGTTGATGTTTCCCCCATCCACTCTGTATGAGATGTGTTCCTTGACTCACATCATCTGCATGTCATGCCTGATTTTCATTTTTATCCCACAGCTGTATAGATCCATATTGTCTATATCACTCCTTCATTTGGTTTTATACCCCAGATTCATCTTGTGATTTCGCTATACTTAGGATGTACTTGATCCTAAGTATGGGGGTATTAGACTTGTGGTTATCCATTTCTTCATCTATTTTGCTGCCCATACTCGGGGATATTTTACCCTCAGTATAGGAGAGGTAATATTTGTACATTCTACTCCTCGGTTTTCCTTTTTGTGCATAGTCTGTTATACTCAGGATTGCTTGATCCTAAATATAGGGGGATCACCGACTTCTATTGATTTTATTCTTTCATTCTTTTGAGTCATTGCAGTATAGCATTCTTTTCACTTCTCTATACTCGGCATGAGTTATGTCTTCCTTCATCGCTCTCTGATCACTCTAAGGACATCATTCGAGCTAAGTATCAAGGGTGTCGTATGTATTGTACATATACTTTAACCATAACTCATACTTTTAATAACATGGCTATTATTTATAAAACAAGAATAGAAATGCTTTGAAAATATTTTCAAAATTATTTATAAAAATCTTTGCAAAAAAATATTTTTGTACAAATTTTGTAAAAATGTGTTGTTTGAAAAAAGTTTTTTTTGTATAAAAATTAGGTAAACTACACCAATTTTTTTTAAAATTATGTGAAAATAAAATGCTTGTAAAAATAGTTTGTAAAATTATTTGCAAAACTAGTTTTGAAAAATATTTGCAAAATTATTTCATCACATAAGGAAATAAGTATGGGGTATGAAATCTACTTGTATATATATGTACATTAAAAACCACCATATACCCTAAAATTATGTGTACATAAGTATCCTTAATAAAGCCGACACGAGATCTTATAGATAAAATCCATGTGTATATAAAATCTGTAATATAAACCTATTTGTGAATATGTATGTATCTTTGTAAAAACTTTTCTTTATTTTTATTCCTTTTTCCAAAATACCTAAAATTTTGAAAATTAAAAATTCCATAAAATTTTGCATAGTTTGAAAAATTCCCACCAAAAAGAGTTCTTTTGTAAATACTTGCATGCGCATTGTTCTAAATTATGATTGATATTTAAACTAGTTTGGAATAACATTGAAGAATGAAGCTTGGTTAACATCTTAATCCACTTAACTTTAGAGAAACCTTATACGATTTGGGGTTAAGGCTTTTCAGGTCCAAGGTAACTTAATTCTTTAAGTCCACTAGGCTATGTTCACATGTCATCTTTATTACCCTAAGTAGAATACTTAACATTGCACGCATGACTCTCGGAGATAATGGCTTTACTTGGACATGCACCTTACATGTATCTCAACACGGATGAGGTGGTGAGGAGGATGAATCTTTTGGCTTGGAGTAGCATACGGGGGTAGTACAACTAGCCGGAACCTCTCGTCCTCCTCTAGGGAGGGATGTGCATCTCAACCTGGTCTAATAGCATTAAGGACTAACAACTGGATGTTGTGTGTTGCAATAATGCTTCAAAAGAGGGATAGTCTACTGTCTCAAGAAGAAAACTCCTTATATACACGTTGCACCTTGTAGATATATTGTATATATGTCACTCGAAAAAAATATGTGCAAAATCCAAAAAAAGGGGACATACCTGGTTGAAAATAAAATGCATGCTGGAGTGCATATAGTGAATAAGCAAATCTTATGTATTCCATTGTCTCTTCTCAAGGAAGCTTGCAGCTGGAGACTTAGCTCCATTGCTTAAGCTCCAAGGGATACGTGGCTATACTGGTCACGACCCATTCTCTTCTTTCCCCCTCTTCTTGAGCTGGTTGGACTTGAACTTAGAAGGGAATACCCCGTTCCTCGAGGAAAGAGTTTCTAGATTGGGGAATTAAATTTACCTTGCTGAGGGAGGTTGTTTCTTTGTCATTTATGATGTAGGGAGCTACATATCACTTACACAGTACAAGGAAAGATTCATAGTCATTGGAGTTTGTGTATGTAGACTTGTTCTGACCTAGTTGTTGAGGGGATCTGACCATAGAACTATGGAACTTAAAGCATGTTGAGTCTTAAACCTGTTTCTCAATAAGGTTCTGCCAAATTAATAATCCAAAGGTCTGACCGAGCTCAATACTCCAATTTAATGAAGAAAGGTTTAATAATCAACTCTGATGCTTTCTTTTTCTTTTCTCTCTGTTTTCACTTCTTTTTTAAATAAAGTGTCTGCTAAGGGAATAGCACTAGTAAAGTATAGGGGGATGATGAATCTATGATTCTCATTTTTTATTCTTTTATTTTAGATGTATCTTTTAGCAAAAACATCTATAAATATGTGTAAATATAATAAATTACCATTCTGTATACCTTTATTAATATTCCATAATTAGCACATATTTTTCAAAATAAAATAATAAAGAGAAAAGAAAAAGAAAATAAGGATGTAATTATGTAATACGTACATACTGACCCAAACCCCGAGAGAAGATCAATAATTGGCTTGATGGAAAAGGAATGAAGTAGGGGAGATAGGGTCCTATGCTGCATATATTTGTAAATACTTATATTTTAAATTATATTTTATGTATACTATATTTTTAAAACGTGTACATATCTCCAAAACTAAAATAAAAATAAAATAAAAATTATGAAACATAAATTAAATCAAAAAGAAAATCAAAACACTGTTGTACATTAGCCACACTTATAAATATTATACATACTACCTATTTAATACCTTTATTTAATTTGTAAAAATCAAATAAAAATTCTTTTATACACTTTAAATCATGTTATAAATAAATGAAATATAAAATATAATGTATTTTTTTATAAAAATAATAAAATAAAAATGCATGTATATAATATATAGGTATATTATACATGTACCTATTACACTATATTGTATAAAGAACAAACATATATTTTATAAAAATAATTAAAAATCATAGAAAGATAGTTTGAAAATTCACAAACATTTTTATTTTATGTGTTTTTTATTTTGAAGCCATTTATTATTTTTTATTAAATCCTTACAATCTGATTGGTTGACCACGGTCAACCCTTCCCCTTTCCATTTCAGACCCAATTGGGCTTCGTCGGACCCGATTTCTCCATTTTCCCCAGCCCGAGTCAGACCATATTTTCACTTGATTCCTTCGCTCGATCCTTCTCCTAGGACCCATGATCCTCGTGGATCCCTAGGTGAAGCCGGATCTTCCTAGGGTTTCGCGCGAGCCTCCGATTCTTTCAAACCCTAGGAATCTCCTATAAATGCTTCTCTCGCCCACCCTTGCTCACCAGCTCGTTCCTCGTGCCACCACAACCCTTAGTTGCCTTCAGGAGAGTGACAGCTCCTCGGAGAGCCCTTCAGAGCTCGATTTGGTGCTCAATCCAAACGTAGCTCACTACGTGGCCGGACCTCTGCCGCGTAAAGCCTCTTCTGCACACCACAGTAGGATCGAGGCTATCACCTCGCTGTTCCCCTTGTTGCAGTTCACCGACCATAGCAGCACCTCCAGGTATCACCATTTCGTCGTTGTTTCCTTTCCATTTCGATTCATCCATTGAGCTTTGTTGCCACTCCATTAGCTTTGACAACTGCGTTGAAGCTCCATCACCCACATCTACCCGCACATATCGACCCCTCATCTCATCGCCACCCTTCGCACACACCCTGACCCCTCTACATACCGCTCACCAAAGCAGGATTAGGATAGGTCTCCTCCCTTACTTTCGTCGGAGACCACTATAGCACCCCACCATCGCTTCCCTCCGTTTTTATATGCAATAACCAGACCAGAGCAAAGCCTCTGAGTCGCTTTACCCTTCGCAGGTCCTGCCACATGCGAGCTGGTCCTTTCTATGTTTCGACAGATTCAGGAGGAGGAGCACTGCCACCATCATCTGACAGATCATCATCCCTCCCGAAGACTCCAGTCGACGCGGGACGTCTACATAGAGCTACTGGACCTCCTAGCGAGCTCATCGGACCCGTGGGTCACCATCAACGACTGACAGAAGTTCGCATGTGCTTGTTCTTCCAGCATCTCTCCTTGTCGTCTGATCTGAGATACAACTCTAGATTTGATCAGGGTCATTCGAAATAGCCCAATCAGTACCCATTCCATCAGATCCGGACCTGATCTGCATTGTATGTCAGAGCAGCCTTGCAGACCGTTGATCAGACCCTGACATGTCAGATATGAGCCGCACGTCCACAACATCCTCTGGCCGCCAGATCCTTTTACAAGAGCCTATCAGAGCCGTCAGACCTCCCATGTGCGAGGCACGTGCCCCAAGGGTATATTTCCCTTTTTCCCTTGCATATCTTTTTATTTTGTTTTAGTCCAATAAAAATACTATGTAGTTAAAAACATTTGCAGTAAGACCCATGTGATTTTGATATTTGCATATTACTCCAGTCAAGTTGAGAGTCCATGTGCGTCCCAACGTGCTTTTGTGGGAAATTTACAGTTCATGTCCCGAACTTCTTCTCTATTACGGATTGGTTTAAATGTTTTGACAAATTGCACATATACCTCTATTCATATGGATTCACGTGATGCACAAGTGTTTGTTGTGTTAATTGCATAGAAGTTATCGAACTTTTAATATTTGTTATCTGGTAGGTCCTAAGAGTTAAAATAATTACATATCAGTCCTTATAAACTATTTTTAATTACTCATCTTTTATTTGTTACAATAAAATAACAAATTAACTTCGAAAATTTCTTAAAAATTGTATGTGACTCCTGCTAGCATGTGTTATTTGTTGTAATTTTGGCTTGTTAATTTTCGTGCATTTTATATTAAAATATGCTAGAAAGTCCCTGTTTGTTTTGAAATATATATATAAATTCGAAAAATTGTATAAAATTCCACGAAAAATATTATTGTTGCCTTTTGTTACTTTTTAACTCCTTTATAAATTTTGTTGAAAATTCCCTGTATCTAAAATTCGTTATAAAAATCATATAAAATCGTAGCAAAATCCCAAAAAATTGATTTTATTCTCTGTTTGTAGATATTTTACTCTAGTTTATCTAGAAATAACCTCCAGGAATTTTGAGCTTTTTAATTATTTTTAATTTGTAAAGCATTCCTGCTTGTGAAGTGTTTGTTTTTTCTCACTGTTTGATTTTTAGAAAATTAAAAAAATATCAAAAAATACATAGTAATTACCAAAAATACTAGAAAATACATAAAACTCAAAAATATTTTTATTTCATTTTTCTGAGCATTTTTATCTATTTGAAAAATACAAAAAGATTATGTGTATTCATTTTGGTTTCTTGTACTTATTCCTTTTATCTTGAAAAATTAAAACCACTAAAACAACAAAAATCTTCTGAAATCTTCTACTTAATGTATAATTATGCTCTTTGTATTCGACCCTGCTCGCTATACCAGGTTAATAAAAGTAGCAAAATCGCTTGTTTCATTTGCTTGATCTCTTAGTGGTTTATTTTCTCGTTGGTCGATACGGTTGATTTAGGATAATGACATCCGCTTAATTTAATCCACTTAATCATCTTGAAGTTCGCATCATCAGAATGTTGTTTCTATGTTTTATTGTGAAATATGTTCTTTCAACAAAGGTATGAGGACCTGTTTATAGTGTTGAGAGTCATCCGTTCAAAAATATAGGCGTTATTTAGGAATGGAAACATATCGGCAAGATTCTGTTGAGTTGATCGAGAAGAAGATTATGGTTGATAGATCAGAAGAGAAGTTGATCGATCATTCTATCTCTTATGATTAATAAAAAGTAGGCGTTATACGGTCATTGAGTTTGACTTTGAAACTTGATCAATCATGTTGAAAATAGATCGATCGAGCTAAAATTATCAATCGGGAGTCAACAAGTAAACTACTAATTGATCATGAGAAGTGATCGATCAAATAAAACAGTATGATCAACAATTGATAGGCACTACAATATAATGTCCCTGGTCAGACGACAACATGTGATGGTCAGTACATAATCGTCCTTTCTTCAAATATAGGGGGATGGTTGACCTCGATGATCATCCCCTATTACGTCAAGCATCCATAACCTCTACGCTTATATCATTGTCCCATTCATATATGAGATGCGGGTTTTTCGACAAAAGGGCTAATCGAGGGAGATCGTCCTCTCTGATCGCATCGCTCACTTATCGATCTGAGGGGGATGAAGTACCCAAAGCAGATGATTGTCCCCTTTGCACTTTTTTCACCATCCCAACAACAAGGGAGATGAGGATTTTTCAAACAATAGGGATGGTCGAGTGTGAGTGCCTCCTCTGATAGTGTTACTCGCTGGTCAATTTTAGTGTTAAGAAGCATGTAGAGGGGACAGTTTTGACTGTTCGCCCCACACTTTTGTCACCGTCTCTTCAAGAGTGGAGGTTAGAATTTTTCAAACAGAGGGGACAGTCGAGAGTGATCGTCCCCTCTAATCATGTTTCTCATTAGGTCAACTTTAGTGAGAGGAAGCACACATATGGGTTGACCATCCCCTTTACGCTTATGTCATTGTCTCATCTATGATGAGGCAAGGGTTTTTTTTCAAACAATGGAGATGGTCAAGAACGGTCATCTCCTCTTATATCATAGGGGTTGGTCATGATCGTCCCCTCTCCATTAGTGAAGATATTTTCATCTAAGTGACACCATCACGGACATTGAATACGACCGTCCTCAATATGTCTTTGAAAAAATGACCTCAACCCATTCGTATTTTCCCCATTGTGCTCCAACTTACTCACCATCTCCTCTTTGACATTCTCACCTCGCCATCGTCGTGCTCACTGTGGCACCTCACCATCGCTATGCTCACGACGGTGCCTCATTGTGCCTCGTCGTGCTCGTGGTATGACTTTTTCCATAGAAATTGCTATATCTTTATTATATATTCCTAGTAGAAACTTCCAAGTTTTAATTTTCTTTAACTAAAATAAGAGGTAAATTAAGCCTAATAACTCATAACTATAAGGATTAAATTCCACGTGTACCACTATTTGTTTTGCTAAAATTCAAACTCGATTGCTTGATTGATTAAGTGACATAACTGATTGGGGGACTTGTACTTGATCGATTAAGTACTATGGTGTTCCTTATGAAATGGAATCCGGTGTTAGAATGCTAGATGCTATTGTTACTTGTCTATTTATATGTATCCTTATATACATGTGCATCTACTTTTCAACTTTGCTGGAGTTGGATTAGTTATCTAAATAGACCAAAGCACTTTGTGTCGAATACTCCCTTTCATGTGTTACTTTTTAGAAGAGCGTGCAACAACTCTACATAGTCATCGTCTACTTAGGATCAACCTCTTCTAAAACCAATAGGATCCTCTAAGTTGCTAGTCTAGGATAGCAATGATGGGATTTATGCAATCACAGGCTAAAGATGATTTAGATTTATAATAAAATTAGTTTGATGATCAATAGAATGACAATGTAGCTTTTATATTAATGAAGAAAATTGATAAAACATGGATGGATAAAGAATTTGATGATTTTCAAAGATACAAAAGAAGAGTGATAGTGTTTCTAGATTTGGCATTTCAATTTGAAAGTATAAATCACATAGTTGGAGTGGTCGGTGATAAAATATATTATCCTTGTCTAAGATGTAAGAACATTAAAAGTATAGATCGAAATGAAGTTTACAACCATCTAGTTTAGAATGATTTCTAGTTATATTACACCGTTTCGACCTAGCATGGGAAAGGTAAAGGGAAATAATCATTAGAGGACAATAGAGTTATTGATGAATGAGTTTTATGCAAGCTGAAAAAAATTATCATGATTAATATGAGATGATAGATGATATAGGTAGGTTTCATACACTAGAAGATAACTCGATAGTTGATAGATTTTGAGAGAATATGATCATGCATAAGTTATGTTTGCTCTGAGGGTTGAGATGTTTCGACTGAAGTTCTTACTGGATATGTTTAATTAAGATAAAAGTGAGGAGTCGATCTACCACTACAATGATGATGAACGTGTTATCTTTAATTAGAAAGTAAATAGAAAGTAATGAAACAATCTTGAGAAGTTTACATTGGATTTGAACAATAAAAACAAAGATTCCTTTTTAGGAATGAAATACGAGAAAAAGTGGTGCATGCCCTAATGGTTATGTATTATTCTAGAAAGAGAATTCATTGTTACGGTATTTTTCATAATGTAATATATATATATAGAGAGAGAGAGAGAGATTTTACCCAAAAAAGGAGGAAACACACGTAGGTGTCCACCCCAATATATTAAAATAGAAAAATCAGTACAACCAGGACTCGAGGAGAGTCCGAGTAAGATTACATTCTCAACATAGAACCTCTTTGCACGAAAAATTACACCATTTCTAGAGAGCAGAGAACCCATAAATCCACCACCGGTACCAATCTCTCGACATTTGGAAGACAAGGAGAATTGAGTAGAGATTCCCAGAATGACGATAATTTGCTATGGTCTACCCAAGCTACATCCAACATTTGTCAGAATTCTTTAATCTTCTCACAACCTAGAAATAGGTGCTCGGCGGATTCCAGCGCTGAACTATAAAGGACACATGAGCTATCCTGAGAGTTAAGACACGTGCTCGCCTCTCCCTCGCGAGTAGTCTTCCATGTCTCAGAAGCCACATGAATACTCTAATAAGTGCTAGCATCCTTAGCTCCAAAATCATCCTGCAACTCATAACAAGGCCCTCTTGTAGTGGTTGCATTCCTTTGATCATCACATTGTAGGCCTTCCTGACTTGGAACTCTTCTTCCCTCCAAACCCAGTGATCATGTCCAGTAGTGGGCCCCTCTATCTCATATAAAGAATCCATCAACTCTGAGTGTTCTTGCATACACTGGGGTAGAGAGTACCCCTGCAAAAATTGGTCTCCAAACGGCATCAACCCAAATATTTGTGACACGGGCATTCTTGTCACATGTCAGAGCAAATAGACATGGGAAGCGGGAGGCGAGAGGTCCTCCACTCATCCAATCATCAGTCCAGAAGAGGAAACTCAGCCATCCCCTAAGCACGGACGGAAGAGCTAAGGAAGATATGGGATAATCGTACGGATACCCTTCCACAAAGCCGTCTCAAACAGCAGGTTACGGGAAACATTTACAGAGCGCACCTCAACCCCGTAGATGCTTCCTAATAGTTTGTACAAATGTCCTCCTTGTCTCCCCAAACTCTTCATGCCCACTTCAACAGCAGCGCGCGATTCATCAGCTCCATCCTTGGGACACCGAGACCCCCTCCTCCTCAGGCAAAGTAACTGTCTCCCAATCCACAAGATGAATACCATAGGCATCTTCCTCATTCTTTCCTCAAAAAAACCTTCGCATGATCTTTTCAAGCTTATTAGAAATCCCCACCGGAAGAAGCCTCATTGACATGAAGAAAATTGGGATTGCTGCCAGAACAGCTCTAACCAGAACTAATAGTCCACTGCGAGAAAACATGGCTTCCTTCCAACCTGCCAACTTCCTTTCTAGCTTCTCCACCACTGGGAGCCAATCCGATAGATGAAGGCGACCAGATCCCAATGGCAGCCCCAGGTATCTAAGCGGCCCTAGGCTACGAGGACACCCCAACTCTTCAGAGCATGCCTCAACCTCCTCCTCCCGAAGGCCAAACGGATCATGTTGGACTTATCCCTATTTAGCTAAGCCCAGAGAGCTCCCCAAATATCTCCAATACCATAGACATACCTCTCACCTCAATAGCTCCACCCTCAATAAAAAATAGTGTCATCTGCATACTGTAAAATCGGAATGGAGATGTCCCCCAATGAGTAGCCCACCGTTAGCCCATGATTCACAACACGATTCACCATACAAGGTAAAATAACTACTACAAGAACGAATAGGAGCAGCGCAAGAGGGCACCCCTGCCGAACCCCCCGTCGTGGCTGAAAATGGGCCCCCTTGGGGGGACTGTTCACTAAAATTGAAAAGATGTAGTGGTCACGCAATGCTTCATCCAAGAGATCCACACATCTAGAAATCCCCTTTTAGCCATTACAAACCATAAGAATCTCTAATCAACACTATCATAGGCCTTGGAGAAATCAACCTTCCATACCACCCCTCGAACCTGACGTCGCTGCCAGTCAGCAATAATCTCAGAGGCCATCACCAAGCTATCACCAATTTGTCTCCCAGATTTAAAAGCAGATTGTACTGAAGAGGTTAGATCATCGAGAACCTCAGTGAGCCATTCAGCAAGGACCTTTGCAATAATCAGATAAATAGCATTGGAGAGAGCGATGGGACGATAATCCTACACATGCTCTGACGCATCCTTCTTCTGAAGCATAAAAAGTAGAGCTTTATTGATTTTGTTGAAACCTGCATCCCCACTACGAAATTCCAAAACAACAAAGACATCATCACCCACCACATCCCAAAACTCATTGTAAAACAAGATAGGAAAGCCATCTGGTCCAGGCGCGCAGTCTCCATTTAGAGTGAAAGCAGCTCGCTTTAGTTCCTCCATCGTGAAAGGTCTGACCAGCCGCTTACTCTGCTCAGGTAAGAGACGAGTCGCCCCCTCACATGTCCACCTCCACGATCTAGACTCCACCCTACCCGAGTGTCGACGAAAAAAATCTACGAGTGCTCTCCCAATCTCGTTCTCCCCTTCCACCCTTACTCCCTCCACTACCATCGCCCGGATCAGATTACATCTTCTCCTTCCGCTAGCCACTATGTGAAAAAACTTTGTATTCACATCACCTTTCTTGATCCACCTCTGCCTTGACCTTGTTTCCATTCCATTGCCTTCTTATCCTCCAAAGTAGCCGCCCTCATGTAGACCCTTCTCTCTCTCAGCTCTTCCTCTGGTAGCTCTCTAGAGTCCTCTAATCTATCCAGTCTGGCAATCCCCTCCTCTGCCATCATTTTGTTCGCTCGCCTTGTCTCCCTTACCTCCTGCTTGAACACGCTCAGTCTTTTCCTCAGGCTTATTAACTTCTGCGCTAAACGAGAAGTAGCCGAACCCTCACCTTCAACAGTAAAGTATCTTTTGCATGTCTGAGAAAACTATGAAGTGGTGATTTGAGATGTTGATTCGGAAAAGAGAGATGAAAATGTGTTAGAGTATGCGTCCACAAATGGGTAATTTGATCGGGCCAACTACCACATGTTCACATGTTTAGTCCCATATGTGTGTGAGTAGGACTTGGTCATATTGGTGGGGCTATATAAGAAGCTCCACACCACATGTATTTTGAGAGAAAGAATTACAATAAAATATCTGAGTGGCATTCTCTCGCCATTTCATCGCGCTGCTTATGGAGTAGCGTTCCACGTAAAACATCAGTGTTCTTCACCATTATTTATCGTTATTATCTCTTATTACATTTTTGCGTTATTATTTTCTCAAGGCATCAGATTGGGTTTGATTTCGATTTTGTTCTTGAAGACTTATTGTGATTATGTTCATTAATCTATTCGAGTTCAAGATGTATTCAAAGTTCTGAAGATCATATCGCCGTCATTGCAATATTTGAAAAGTTGTAGGATTTCATAAACCCTAATTATGCATGGTTTAATTATCAGAGCTGCCTCCACGTAATTTCATCGAGCTCGAGAATTATCTAGGGTTTCTAGAACCCTAGATCTCCAGGTTGCATCTTGTTCCTGGAACCTCAATGTCCTAATATCCTCGGCAAGGCCACCGCGCATGCAACTTCATGGCTCGCATCTCCTTGAGGTGCTAGAATCGCGATTGTCATGAGCCTACAGGTGACGTTATCTCTTCCAAGCATCAAGAAGAAGAAACACTAATCAACGTTCAGCAGTAGGTTCCTAAGGTTGTTTGCGTTGGTAGCATCGAAGGATTGTACCTTGTTGCATGTTAGGATATCGGGGTCTTGGGACCCACAGTTCGTTTCGGTCCTCTCTAATCAGCGTACAGATGAGTTAGTCAGGATGCAGCCGGAGCTGCCATCTTCGGATTGCATGACACAGGACAGGGACCAGATTGAGTGTATTGGTGGCAGATTATCGACGAAGAAGACGTACATGGATTTTAAGGGTATCGCAGTGGCTCTGGATGTAGATCTCTGCAAGGATATGAAGATTGTTTGGGCTAGCAAGATCTCGTGCAGGGTTAAGATTTTCCTATGGTGTTTGAGAAGGGGAAGGTTGTGCGATAAGGAAAGGAGGAGAAGGATATTTGGTATTCCAGACACTCAGTGCGACTGATGTTGAGAGCAGGTTGAAGATGCAGATCATGTGTTCTTCACATGTCCGACGTCTGAGCAGGTGTGGAAGGAGGTAGGGTTGTCATGTATCTCGACATTAGGTGTCGTTGACTTCTGGAGGTCGGTGAGGTCAGTGAGGGGCAACTCTTCCGATGACTGCGCATTGCCTTTTGCGGTTCTTTGGGCCATTTGGGAGGGGGGGGAATGATCTCATTTTCAAAAATCAAAGATTTTATCCAGAGAATGTTCTCGCCCACTGTAACTCGTTGTATTGTTTCTGAGCATCTAGGTGATGTACTCTACCTATATTTTTATAATAAAATTTCCATAAGGCGGTGAATCTCATCTCGGGATGTCACCCTCACTTAATTAAAAAAGAAGAAGAAGAAGAAACACTAGCATACCATGCGTAAATTATATTCAATATGGTCATAACTAGTAGTATGGGAAATTGATTGGTATCAATTATTTAGATACATTGAGTCTTAATCAATCTAATCTCTCTGAGGTCATAAATAAGAAAATAAGATTTTCCATGATAACACTCACATGATAAGAATGAGCACAAAGGCATTAACATAACCAAAACTAGAAGATTGTCACCATAATGTTATTATGGTGTTATTATCATATATCTCACAACAAAGGCCCTAAAGTCCACAGCTTATTTTACTTTATTTTTGTGGTGGTTAAAATGACTTACTCAGGTAGTGGTTCAAATTGAAAGTTTTCTTGCTGAAAAATAACGTGAAATCGAAATTCCTTTATTTTTATTTATAATTCGAATAGTGAATTTGACGAGAGGTACTGAATTCGCTCGAATTTAATTGGATGAATCGTATCAAAGTAAAAAGGCAATGAAAGTCCATATTGTAGTTTTAATATGTTTGTTTATGGGATTTAATCTCACGTCGAGTAGTCCGAGTTTGAGGTTTTTTTTATGATGTATTGCAACTCGGCTAGTATTAGAAAATCAGGACAGAGGGCTATAAACACGCATAAAAGAGAACACGTAATCACAGTACAACGAGAGCGTGGTACAATGAGTGGCAATGGGTGTTGCGACCGAGCTTTTGGCGGTCTCTTTTGGATACCGATGAATATTGAGGATACTATGTAAAACTTTTAAGTATAAGAAATCGCTAATTTTAAGTTTCAGGCCATGATCCAATGTTCAAATGAGACAAAGTCTATGTTTTAGTACTCGTTAAGATCTTCCCAACGAGTCCAAAAATGTCAAAATCAGAGTCTGTATAAAAACCTACAGGAAAAATACGTTCAGTTTACAGAATTCGGACCCGAATCCGATTCCGATTAGCCCAAACGTATAAAATGGGGTGCACCCACTTAGCCTCGTTGCAGCTCTGCCCCCTTCACCATAGCTCCGCCACAGGAGAAATTTTCGATGGCCAATCGAAGATCCGAGGGAACCGATGATAAGATCTCAAAGCGTGCAGTCGTATGGAGGACATGATTTCAAGTTAAACATTGTGAAATAGTCGTTACAGGTGAGGGAGTGTCACGGGGATAATCCTGAGGTACACTTTTGAACCCTTCATTTGTTGTCGGATTCGTGATATTTTTATACTGTTGGTTTATGGCGTATACAAGCTACCTATTATCGGGGTTTTATCGTGTTTCATCACGTTTTTGGATGCGACGGGTACCTTATTGTATCGTATTTTTTTGGGACTTTTCAGGTCAATCGGTGGCTTGCATGTGTGATCCGAATAGACATTCTTGATATGGGTGTTAGCAAGAACACAGTGGTGTAATCAGATCGTTGATCAAAGCGACTTCAACAGGTCATTGTCGGAGTGACTCCACCTACTGTCTAGGTATGATCGACTATTATTTTTAGTTGATCTCTCATGCCTAATCGATTATTCCTTAGGGTTGATCGATCAGCTGGACCAAAATGATATATCACAGTTGGCTTTATGATCGATTACTACTGATCAATCATTAAAGTTGGATGATCGATGCATTCTGGGAGTGAGGACCCATTTGGATCTTAAAATTGATAAAATTTGAATTTGAAAATGTGTAGATCATATAGGACATTAATATATATGTTAAATATCTGGATTATGGAAATAAATTGATAATCAAGTGAGATGGGTATGATTTAATTTAAATTGAAAGTTATGGATGTTAATGGATTCCGTAAGGTCCAGCGAGGATGAGTTTTGAGCATCATGCGTACATCATCATATTTAAGTTTTGGCTCTTAAGACCAATGGTCAAGTTTTCTCGTTGTAATTCTGGTTTCATGCCACTGTGTCTGACATTCACTGGCACGGGGATAGCTTGGAATGGTGCCGTCAAGGGAGAGGCATACACCCTTGGGCTCCAGGTAGAATCTTAGTTGACCTCTATCCCAACAATGTTGTTAGTTCTGGGACATATTACTTTGGCGAACCGGTGTGCCCTTTTTCTCCAATGTACAATGTCAATTTCATAGGTGTGGTGCCAGATTATGGTCAGTTATCCGTGCTTCACTTCTTTTTACTTAAAGTTGGTACTAAGGTACTGGTTAATGTAGGTCACATTGATTAGTATCTAAGTTTTAGTCGTAACCGGTCCGGAGAGTTCCATGAGTTGAGGTTTATCTGAAAAAGAAGGTTCACGGAGGTTTCAAGGCTAGACTTACAGGGGTCAATTACACACCAATTGTGAGGGTTGGCGCACAGTAGAGTGTGGGATTTGACTTGACACATGGTAAAGTGTGGGGATTGATTTTGCACACCGTAAAGTGTAGGATTTCATGATTTGGATCAAGGTTGGTATCACAAGGATAATAATAAAGATATGGATCAAGGATCTGGGTTTTCTAGTCAATTTCAGTATGGTGTGGATTTACACGGTTACCTGTTTTTGTACACTTTCCAACTTCTAGTGTTCTTTTTTGGTTAGTTGTTTTAGCACCATATTAGACAACTTTTCTCATGACGCACATACTTTCGTGAATCTGCCAGATTTTTTGGAGCGGCCGCAGTGGTGAGTGGCTTGTTGGTGCAGTTCTTCTGCAATTTGGTGTAGGGTATGTATACTTTTGTAGTTTTTGTTGCCTTGTACTTTTTGAGAGATATTGTTGGCATATATGTATGACCATTCACGTGGACATGTATGAATACATTTTGTGGACATGGTTACTTGTGAATGCGTCTGTAAATGTAAAAACTTTACTGCATTTTCTATTGTCTTCTATGATTCTATTATAGATTTGTGCTTCAAATATGAAATTGCATTACGTGGACTGGAATGTTCGAGTATTCGGGTTGGGAGGGCGTCACACACTGCCCCTATTAGTTTCATTGTTTTCTCTAACCTCCGAATAGCCATGTTTTGCCTAGATGAGGATGAAATGATGATGTAAATAAAACAATACAAGAGTCCCCTCTCTTATCTCATCTCAAGAGTTTTCTTTGTCTTTTTTATTTGATTATTTCTATCATCTACTAAGCATTTGATCGAAATATCTTAGGTAGAGGGCACATACTTAAACTATAAATATCCCGTGATAACATAAAATACTTCTGATCCAGATAAATATGCATACTAATTGTTGCTTTTCGGATTTCTCAGCCATACACTGACCCCCTTATATATTATGTACAAAGTAGATACTGCACATCACGTCTGATGTAACTCAAATGTCCTTTTTAAAAGATCGATATTAAACTACTTGTAATTAAAATGGTTTTAAAGTCTCGTAGTTTGGAGCTTTTACATTGAAGAAGTTGTAGATATCCTACTAACATGATATAAATAACAAATTGGCATAGATTCAATCTACATGGTTAGATTTTCGATTGAAGTATGATAAAGAGGATCCCTTCCAAACAGATAGATTCAGTTCCTCCATCGATATATACTACATTTGATGAAGGGATATGCGACTCCATGTTAACCCTACCTGTTAGAAGATGAAGGTTGCCTCTCAAAATATAGATCCATTCCCTCGATGAGGACGAAGCTAGTCTTCATATTCCGAGGTAATTACGGGACTTTATCTCATAACAAGCAATCCATGCATATCATGATAAATCGTCAATTATCTCTCTATATATCTATAGTATTTATATCATTATCTTATTTCAGCATCCATCTGTATTCCTTCTCTCTCATCCGAACGTGATAGTTGACTTGGATGTAGAAAGTGGTATGCTTCCATCCAAGATGAACCCATTCATCACGCAAATCCATAGCTTTTAACGTTGGTGATGGTCATCTGATTACGACTTCTCTTTTTTTCTCTTTCCGCTGTTTTCTTATCGAAATACGACCATCCACTAACCACATAAAAAAGATTTAAAAAAAACATTCTTAATGTGCGGCACCATGGAGATTGGCAAACGCGATGGAGATTACTCAAACTTAATTAATTTGGATGGAATTAACATTGGATTTAAAAGAAAATAAGATTCTGCAGATGACCAAGTCTAATAACTTCCTCAAATACGTAGTCCTCTGATCAGGTCCAGAAGATTAGGGTTCCACCATATCCGTGCACCAACCAGCGCACCATGGATCGAACAAATACCAGTAACACTTACCTTCTATTTGGAATACAACACATAATTAAAGATAATCATCTGAGCTACGATATAATACACACATATATATATATGTTAGGGTAAGACGTAGGACTATGCCACGTATTATTTTAGCAGCAGTTCTTGTCTTTAGAGAGGATCCTCCGCAGTAATGCAGAGGTCTGCTGTAGGTCTAGGGTCACTGTGAGCCGCTTAATCTTGATTCAGCGGTTCGCACGAAATCCCATTTTTTGTGGTCCATACCGTGAGATTTCGTATGAACCGCTCGATCAAGATCGGACAGTTCACAGTGGCCCTGGACCTACATTAGACCTCTGCATTACTGCAGAGATCCTTTCCCTCTTAATGATAAAGTAGATTGTACTCCTTGCGATCTTTCCCTGATTTATATACCTTTTTCAATCTATTTAAATAGCATTTCCACGTGAAATTATTATACCCTGTAATAAAAAAAAGGTCTTTGCAGCGTGATTATAAAAATCTCAAGTAAATAACAGCAGTAGACGCCAAAGTTGTGCGGCACATCCATCGATAACAAAGTCAGGTCTGCACCTCCAGTAGTAAATTTTGACAAGGAAACGCATCTGGACTTGACGCAATTATTTCCTGCTTTAGTTTTTTTTCCTTTCCTTTTCTTATAAATTTCTGTGCAATTTGCTCTTGTTCATGAAATCACATCCAAACATTACAAGCAACTTGAAATTGCGGTACACAGATTTTGCCTTTTTATAGTACAAATCAACCGGAGAGAGATACGGCTGCATGCAATTCCGTGCTCTTTTCACAGCCGTAGGATCTCCCAATCTAACGATGGAAAATAAGTCAACTAACTAGAAATTCCACAGTATTTGAGTTGAGAGCTGCTGAAGCACCGCCGCGAACGACCTGACGGCGTCCACTGCGACGGGGAGGGGCTAAGGAGCTGATAGCTCGATCTTCGACGCAACGGCGATGGACAGACTGTGACGCATGGCTCCTCGTCGGTGACGTCGTGCTCGACCTCCCACAGGAGCCTCTGGAAGAGGTCGACGCAGCACGGCAGCTCGAGGGGCCCGTCGGTGGCGTAGCCGAACTCGGCCTCCGCCTCCTCCAGCAGCGACCGGAAGAGAGGGTGGTTGAGATACGAGGTCCGGATGACGAAACGCTCCTTGCCATCCCCGACGTAGACCGCGAACCACCCTGCGGGAGGCACGGCCTCCTTGCGCTGCCTCGGCCACGACTTGGCCTTCGACAAGGGGCTTCCCTTCCCCCCGCCGCCTATCGACCGGCAACGCTCCAGCGTCTTCGTAATTAGGCTCTTCTTCGTGCTCTCCATCGGTGTCTTCTTATCTTTCTGTCGATTTACAGGAAAAAGAAAATAGCGATGTGGTGTTACGATTAACCTCGATCGTAGACTGCGAGAAACATGGCCTTCCTTCTGGGGATGACGGAGTTGCTCATGGCTTCATCTGCATGGAACCAAAGGCGGCCAGATCGGATGTGATCGGAGGAGGAAGATGGGGGTGGTGTTCTTGGAAGCTGCACTCTACAAATGCGTGTAAAGGGGAGGGAGCTCGGTCGTATATAAAGGCAGGCAATTATTACTTGCAATTCCTCGAAATATCAAATTTTTGATTCAATAAAGATGTACAGCAAGTGTTGGACATATTTAAAAGAAGGAAAAAACTGTGTCCATGGTCAGTTATAGTATCATACCTCTCGAGTTATATGGTTCTTTACAAATGTGCCCTTCTCTCCCTCGGCACGTGTCACCTGATGTGAGTGCGGCCGAGACATGCATCTCTCCCCTACGGGCCGAGAGCTTAGCCAATCCAAACCGTCCATTGGCACCATCAATTCAGCGGTCCATTCCAGATGCATCATCCGGACCGTCCGTCGCACTGCCTCCCTTTTCCCTAGTGCAGAAATGGAACCATTGTGAACGATCCAGTTGGCTTCCACTTCACTTTGTCCAACAAACATGACCCCAATGGGATCAATCACGTTAAAAGCTATAGGATGAACATTGAGTTGGACTGGTTCAGGTATATAATCCAACCTATTAAATTTTCTAATCAATATATGAGACGAGCGTGAACGCCCTAAGCCTTTCGTTTGGTTGCAGGGTTGGGTTGGACTGGGTGAACAGTAAACTGTGAGGAGGGGATACCCCTGTGAATGGTACTCCAACCCAACTCAATCCTGTCCAACCATGCCCAACCCTGCAACCAAACGAACCTTAAGAGACTCGGTTCGATGCTCTGCTCATCTCCGGTTTTTTTTTGCAAATAAAAAAAAAGACAGGGATTTGGGTGCAATAGTCTCCTGGAGAAGGACGAAGGTTGGACTTTTGGTGGTGGGGGATGCCGGGTACTATTATTTGCCGTGGAGCGAATAAAATTTGCAGGGGATGGAGACTAATAAAAGAGAAGGGCATGGCTGGGGGCGACATCAACGGACGCATTACCTAGTGAACAACAGGACAAAACAATGCTTTGTGTCCGTTGTCACACCCAAATAATGGACCCCTACTATATTAGAGAGCAGAAACATGTGGAGATTCGAGGGCTCCACTCCTCTCTCTCTCGAGGATGCCGTCTGCTTAATTTCCCAGCTGCTGCTGTTAACCTGGTCTTCGTGTTCCTTTCGTGAAGGCGTACGTACAAACCTTTCCAAGGCCACACTGTTGGAGGGATTGTTCCTCTTCCAGGCTTTTGCTTGATCGGCAGGATGACGAACGGTGGCTTGCGTCTATGTTCGCTCGCGCTGTCGTAAGCTTTTTTTTCCAGTAATTACCTCCGCTATCCAACAAGAGCCGTCAATCTTAACATATGTCCCGTTCGATGTATCCTCTCCTGCTTTATGAGATCATTATTTGTACTTGAAATCAGCGACGAATGTTGTATCTCTTGCTACGTTGCTCATGGCGATGCATATAACAATTATCATTAAGTTTCATCGTAATCGTTCTATTTTTAGTTATAATTAACGTAAGTTCTGATCATAAATACAATATGCAGTAGTTGTTGTTGTTAGATGAACTATCGCTAACCATCCGTCATTACGTTGTAATAAAATTGGCATATGGCAGCAAATAATGTAAGTATTCGTAGCTATATATGTCGGTATTAAATATATAATTGTGAATATTACTCGTTGCAAATTATCTTAAGTTTAAACAAATGAAAAGTTGTTTAATCAGGTAATCGTTTAACCAAATTAAATCTAAAAAAAACCTTCTGATCGTTTAGCCAATTAATTCAAATTAAATGAAAAAGTTGCGATCATATGAATTGTTAGCAATAAATATCGTATCTAAAAAGTAAAAATAATTTTTGTGATTTTGAACTTATTATAGATCAACTAATGTTTAAATGAGTCATTACTATAGTCTAATTTTTTCAGTGTGTGCACTTTCTAGATCCCTTACTATAAATTATTAATTGCATATTACTCTACGAACTCCATGATTCCTTTTCATTTTAGGAAATAATTGTTTGATTTTTCAAACCCAAAAATAAATGAAAAAACCATCCATTTAAATTTGTTGATATGCACTTAATCATAACCATATGATGCAGGTTGAAGAACCCTAAATGCACCCTCTCATGTCGTACCATGCCCCTAACAAGACGTGGGTCTCACTGCTCGGTCAGTGAGCCGAGGGGAGCAGCGCAGGGGTGTGGGGGCAACCCCCGGAAAAAACTTTTTAGAGTGGTTCTATTTGTATTCAGGTATATGGATCTCTTTGTTCTTCAGGGATCCGTCCGTAAGGGAGTATTATATAAACTCCCTACGATTAGGGCTCCTCGTATCCTCTGTATTTCTTTCTTTCTCCACATAGTGAAAACCGATCCTCACCGTCCAAGGACGTAGCCCAGTTACGGGTGAACCTTGTAAATCAATGTGTCCGCGTCTTGCTTGTTTAAACGTGTTGTTCGTGTTTGCTTCCGTGATCCGTAACAAAGTTATTCTAATTTTCTGGAAATTTGTATCCATTAGTCCTTAAAATCTTGTCCAAATACAAAATAACAGTTGTATCATTATACTCGAGCCCTTATGGTTATCGATCTATGAAGGGTAAACGAGTTACCTATTTAGTACAACACATGTTTAGAGCTGCCTTATAACATCTCCATCCCTGCATTCCTAGATTAGAATTAACGATGCGACTCTCACATTTTCTTTACTATATTATAAAATTATCTAAATAACAAATAGAGACTAATATCACATGCAACTATCCAAATATCTACCATTCACAAAAAGTTACATTTCTTGCTAACCTATTTTACAGAGTTTGTTTGTTCCAATCCAACACAATCATGTAACATATATAAGAGGGATATTATTCCCTAAGCCGGACCTAGTAGAAGCTCTTAATAAAATAACCTAATAGAAATTCTTTAAATATGTTCTTAATGTAATACGCTTGGATTTTTTTTTGATATAGGTATAAATAATAGAGGTAGGCCCGCGACTTGCGTGGGTCTGTCCCCAAAAAATATTGAAAGTGGAAAGAATTTGCAGTGCTTATGTAATCTCGTAGTTGCACCTTAGATTTTTTGCATAAGCTAATATTAAATATTTATGTGACAAGTGTGTGTATATATAATTAATTTTTCAATATATTATGTGTCTACGTCTCTCTGTGTATAGAGAGCGGAAAGAAAAATAAAAGTGGCAGGTAATCTTACCTTCTATTTTGTTGAGATTCAATACCGCTCTGTTCGTTTGGTGAATAAGTACTGAAATAAGAGGTCAATTCTCCGTCCGACGTAACTACCAAGAATATGGTTATTCCCATCCACATCCTATTATTTCATCTTATTTCACCTTTATTTCTATCTTGATTCTACCTTACATACTCTTATTCTATCTTATTCTCCTTGTTCATATCTTTCCAACTGAACAGAGAATAGACTCTTATTCTTCCTATCCGACATTCTTATCCCTGCTTATTCATGAACCGAACGTCCCCTAAGAGAAGGTAACTATTTGTAACCAATGTTTTTGCCCGATCTCTAATATTTCGTAATTCTATTTATTAATTCTATGGCCAAATAACAATATTTGGACTTATGAAATATATGAGAAATATCAAAGTTGAGGTTGACTCTTTTTATTTAGAAAGACTCAACTTCATTCAGAGCCCTTCGAGCTCGGGGGATTAGTGCCATACTCAGCAACGTTATTCATCTTAATAGCTAAAACTCAAGTAAACAAACGTACAAATAATTTGATGAAAATATCTATTAACAAAAGAGTCAAAATCATTTTACATGCACATATGCAAAAAAATCAGTACTAAAAGAAAAATCCTAAGAAAAATATATGAGTTGTACATATTGTATAAATTTAGTAAAAATCCTAAATATAAAATACATCTACTCTTAATTATATTTATATGAAAGTATGATAAAAATACATGACTATACTTATATCGACTTGTGTGAAAAGAATATAAATAAAGAAAATAAAATAAATTACGAATCAAAATCTATAGAGTTCTCATGTCCTTTTATACGCAATCTTTTCATCGTATGAATTTACTTATAAACCAATTGAATTAGTTTCAATTTCCACATTTATATAAAACAAACAAACACACACATAAAATATGCAAAAATAAATGATAAATAAATAATAAAATTCGTTTAGGTGTTATAGGCATAATATGCATATTTATTTACTTGATTTATACCCTAATAAAGGGTAAATTACAATTTGGGTCTCCATATATGGGTCTGATCCCAGAATGGGTCCCCATCTTTAAATTGTAATCGGGTCCCAGGACAATTTAGGAAATGGAAAGTTTGGGGTTCATGAATGTCCTTGTCGGGAAGGGAGTGGGGGTTGGGTTTCAACTTTTAAACAAGGGCATATTCATCATTACCTCAAAAAGTTCATTACGTTACCGGTCTTGGGACCCGGATCATTACAATTTAAAGATGGAGATCCATTCTGGGATCAGACCTACATACGGAGACTCAAATTATAATTTACCCTATAATAAAGGGCAAAATTAGATAATCTTCACAGGGAGAAAAGGATTTTAAATAAAAAAACTACATATTTTTCATCAAGGAACCTTCTCCTTGTTTTGCTTTTCCCAGTGGAGGTTAAGTATCTATAACTATAACGAGATATTTTTCATCAAGGAACCTTCTCCTTATTTTGCATTTAAAAATAAAAAAGACTACATATTTTTCATAAAAATAAAAATTTTGGGTCTATTTGAAAAACATATCAGGAAAAGTATAGTGACACTTCGATTACTAAAGTTTCATTGAGATAACGCTTTGTTGTGATATATTTTGCGTTAAGATAATAAAATTAACAATATAGATGTTAACTATATAATTAGAAGATTTATAGATAGCGCTTGAATTATTGTTGTCTTTATATCAAATAATTTTATAATAATGACAAGTATCGTAATGGCACATACCTAATGAAACTTTATTTTTCTACGTATTGGATTAGGTGGATAATATCTATAAGACAATATAGTTGTTGTTTTAATGGGAAAATATATATTCAACAAGTTTCAACATTGGAAAATTGAGGCACCGAAATATCACATATTTTCATCACGATCTTTTTAAATGTAAAGTCAAATTTTTTGAACGACCTATATGATTTATTCAATTTTTTTAAGTTGAATTAAAGAGTTGGATATAAATTAGGATTTCTCCTTTTGTTGCTTCTAGACTTTTAGCAAATGTGGTCGTCTAAAAGGAAAATTTATTTCCTGATTTACGAATATTAACACACTATAACAAAAGTAGCTTTAGGTAACGAATAATTCAATATAGGGGATAGTTCCTCACGGGAATCCCATCTTTAGCATCTTTTGACTCAAGCAACTAAGCGAGAAAGAGAGAGTGATCTCGAGTTATCTGCTCTAATTGTATGAGATCATCTCTAGAACTTTGAGGCACTCCATGATCAATTTGAGATGGTTGCACTCCGATCCTTCATCCAGTCTTGCTTAATCTTTCTAACGACCAAATTTGTAAGTGGTGACAGCTAGGGCTGCTATTGAGTCACGGCTCGATGAGTCAGGCTCGGGTTTTGTTCGATAAGGGCTCGTGAGCTTGCTCATTAAGCTATTGAGCCGAGCCCGAGCCGGATTTCTGGGCTCGATAGCTTATCGAGCTGAGCCCAAGTCGAGCCCTGCTCAGCTCGATAACTCAATAACGGGCTCGATAAGGAATAATATATATATTCTATTTGTGAAACTACAATGATTTTTATTTTTATTTGTATTAGTTTTGCAACATTGTTAATGGTGGATTATGTGTTTATGTTGTTTATGTAACAACAATGTTGGGTGGACTATGTTGCAGACTTGGATTTTCTACCTTTTATCTATGTTAATCTAGGCTATAGTTAGATATTTAGTAATTTTTTTATTAACAAGCAGAATGTTACAATATATATTATAATTTAACTTTTGTATACAATTCGGATGGTGGTTTACTGGTAACATGGACGTACTTTAAAAAGGAGGTCTTGGATTCGAGCCCAGACAAAACACCTTTTCACCAAAAAAACACATATTTCCTTAACGAGCCTGAATAGGTTCGAGCTCAGACCAGGCTCGATAAGAGGCTCGGGCTCAATAAAGGGCTCGGTTCAAGACTTATCGAGCCCACTGAGTTCGAGCCTGAGCCAGCTCGGCTGGGCTCGATCGAGCTCGAGCCCGAGCCCGAGCCAGCCCTGGCTCGGCTCGTTAGGCTCGATAGCCAACCTTAGTGACAGCAACGAGGACTGCCTCTTATAAAGACCAACTGGAAACTCCTAAAGGAAGAACAAGAAGAGCAGAGAGTTATCAAATATACCGTTATGCACTCCTTGTGAGGAGAACTTGACTTTAACTATATAGAAAGCTCCCTCGATCTAGTAGGTTTGAGCAATCAACTTCTATGACCCTTCTTCCCTTACCGCATGTGGTCAACGGTTTCCTACCTTAATTTGATTAATTATCTTCTTCGAGCGATGATGACTGCGGAGCTCTCTTGCTCAAAGCGAAGCGCCCTCGCTCTAGATGCTCTGGTAGGTTTGTGTGGACCAACTACTCAACGTGAAATCAATCATGTAACTAGTTTCTATTGCAAATAGTCTTTGCTTAAATGGAAGTTAAATATTTAAAGAAATTAATATCAGTAAGTAAGAAGTTATTTTCTATTAAGCATTATAAAATGAACCAAATAGAAATATGTATTTTAAATAGAGAAATGTATTTAAAGATAACTAGTGCATAGCCTCGTGCTTTGCATGGGAAAGCATGTTCTACACTATCCCAATATTTTTTTCTCCTAATAAATCGCATATATGAAACATGTAAATGATATGGAATGAGCAAAAACCCTCATTACCTTGCCACTCGAGTTACCCAAATGTGATCGTGTCCATTTCTTGACTTTATACTATTCTATAATCTTTAACCATTTATGTGCAACACATTGAAAAAGTAAGAAACATACATACACATACATGTGCAGGTGTAGAGAAATAAAAAGTTTTTGCAGAGAAGTGGACGAATAGAAAGCTCACAGACAAATAGCAAAAAGCTCTAAGATGGATTGCAAATGTTGTTAAGTTCAAATATAAAAAAGTACACTCAACTAAAAGAAAAATTTAAATTGCAGTAAAAATTTGAAGTCACCTAAGAAATACTTATTACATTATAATCGAAGAATCTCCGAATGTCACAAATGGGTTTTATTAATCAAAATATACTCCAGAAAAGGCCCTTCATAACGTTCAATTTGTCTAATTCAAATTCTAGTATATAACATATGAAATAATATGACCTTTATAATATCTCAAATTAATAAGAGGAAAATACCATACATGAGTGGAATGATCTAAATGTTTGTCATTTTTACTTGCAGATAAAATTCCATTCAGAAATTCAAGAGATAGAATACCATCCATGGACTAACTTGTATGTACAATAGGAATTTTGTCCAAGATGGATTTTGGAAAATTGGAATTGATTACTCATTCTTGTAGTAACTCGTAGACAGCAATAATGAGATACGACAATGGCTAAAAGTAAAGTTATGTTCAACAAAAGAACACAAAATCTAAAAACAAGAAAATAACAACAATAAAGAGGAAATGATAAAAATGGAAAGATGCTGAACATTAACTTTTTGTGTTATCTGCAGCAATAATTCCATCAATATATCCAAAAAAGAATAATGTCCAACACACAATTAGATACTAGTATTTAAAGTTTCTTATTGCTATAATGTCATGAATATTGTGTAACCTTTAATAAGGGCTAACTGATGTGATACATAAACACATTAATGAAATCATCATTATCCTTGTCCGAAATAAGTTACTCAACATGAGATAGCTTGCTTATTAAACTGTTTAAACAACATTTAACATCTTCATGTATATAAATATACCTATTAGATTACAACATGAGAATATGAAATAAAAATATCTAAAGTGATCTATTAAAAAACCAAGCAGAAACTACACGAAAGACCTTTCATCCTACTAAATGGCATTAACCTCAAGATGGAAACGACCGAAGCTTGTCGCCATTGCTACAACATCAGTGATCGTGTTCTCACACCTTCTGTGGCGTATGTGCAAATATACTGAAATTATACGACAACCAACATGAAACCAAGTAGATCAAAACTCTCCGCCATCATATCCATTGTCTAGACACGACATGACATCTGGTAGTACCTACGATTGTGAACGATAAGATGATTGTGTTGTCGATTTTTCTTCATTAGAGAGATCACCAACAACGATCGTTTGCACCAACTTATCTGCTATCTATGTTATGCCCAAATAAAATTGGAAGAAAGCATTACCAATAATTCCATTAAATCATTTGACGCACATACCAATCTGAATATCATATCCGACAAAGCTACATGTTAATAAAAATCCAATTTGAAGTTTTTTTCCTGAACGGAATTCGGATTTCATATATGAATAACAATAGTGGACACTCTCAAACTCGTATTGGCATATGCGATAATATGCTCACGTGGATCTTGAACATATGTTAGAATATAAAAAACATTTATAATTAATTTCAAAGAAATCAGATAATGAATAATAAAAGTGGAGGTGGGAATTGTAGGGACGTTACCTTGTCATGAGGCACCCATTTCCACCGTTGTTCCCCCATGAGACCCACATATTCACAGCACCAAGCACTAACATCAAAGTGCAAAATAGTCAAAACTTTAGCCCTCTCAACCACGAATCTACCTCCGATATGATTTTATTGGGGATAATAGTACTTGTAATAAGCGTAGAGGATGTGACCTACACGCCGAAATGGAAGCGGGGCATGTGCTTGATGCCATTTTGTGGTGCTTGATGCCTTAATATTATACGTATAAGAGAATCAGATTTTTGGCAAAGCAAACGGTAGAACGGGTTGCCCATGAGCAACAGAAAACAACTATCAATTAATAAAGAAAATCCAGTAATCCTATAATAAAAGGAGAAAAAAAACACCCATCTAAGAAAAAAAGACTGGAAGATCGAGCTCGTCCCTCTGTCGCCATTTTCATCGTTGGTCGAGGTCGCCATCAGCTGTAGCGACCGCCACATCTCTCCATCAATGCAGTCATCCGCTCAAGCATCTCATGAGCATTGCTCAATGGGTGAGTATTCCAGCCAAAGCTCCTCTGATGGGGTTGGTGTTTGGTTAAGACGAAAGAATCGAAGGGCGATGGCTAATGACGTGTTGATGAAGGAAGCATATATCGCCGGTGTTAGGTGTATTTACAACATGGTAGCATGGGAATGAGGGACACATCCGTAGCAACCCGATAAAAATATATTATTATTTAGTTAAATAAAAAATGGTAAAATAGTGGCATGATATATGTGGAGATATAGTAAGATGATGTGATGGACATTCCCCATGGGATAGTGTCATGATGTGCCTACTCCACGGGGAATAAGATATAGTAAGATTGTTAACTTGTTATAAATTGCATCTTCTCCATGTATCTTTCTTAACATAATGTAGTTTATTTTATTAATGTCATCATCTCTAGCAGTTAACATTGCACAATCCTTTAGACATGTCTTGATTGTGTAATTATGGAAAATATATGTATATACCTTAGAAATCAATCATTCCAAACATATTTTAGTGTCAACCAAGATATTAGAGGGCATACTAATCCAAGAGCATTCACTTGAACCACTAAAAGGAAGGCGTGAAATCAATATATCACCAATTCAACCCATCATTTTGCAAAGTTGGATTTCTGAACCTCAAATACATTGGTAGGTTGATTTTTAGACACATGTTTCTTTTGAGAGCAAACAACTTACGTTTCTCTGAAAGAGGAGACTTGGGAAGAGATGCATTAACGATATCAGGATGACTACCATTGACAACCACCGCAAAAGTTTACATAAAATCCTCACTTAAAGCAATAGTAATCCCGCTAAATAATACTTTGAACATATATTATAACATCTTTTAAAATAGCTCTCAATTTTCTCTGAAGTACATGAAATATTTTTTAGTGATATATAGCGCTTCCATCCCATATAATCAAGTTTGTTAGCCTTATTAATTGACTGAGATATGTTTGTTTCTTAATATGGCATGCACATGACTCGTCTATTTTAAGTTGTATTTTGAATTTGGAGTGTGCATCTAGTTTAAGTGGTATCTTGAACCCCTAAAATGTGCAATCCAACCAACTGATAATAACACTAATGCAATTCCTGAAGAACAACCAGAAGTACAAGGTTTTGCTCTAAATAAACTTTACCACCAATGTTTTCAATAGCTATGCTTTATCTACCCAACCAATTCCAAAAACAAATGAAAAAAGATCCAACATCAGTATAACATAACTTCATAATCTCATTACATATATGTAGTTATTTATTATTTATGCATGAATATAAAAGGTTTAATTATAGGTTTCATGTGTTAAGTCATAGCTCATTTCATTCTCCTGGAAATTGTGTATATCGTGAGGTTAAGTATTTCAAGCGTGACTTGGAAGCAACGGGTAATGAAATAGAGATTTTCTACTCTTTTTCAGAATAATTTCAAATTGTTGTAAACCCTTTATTTGCAACACATCCTCTGATAATATTCAATAATTTCATCTGAATATTTTTGGAAATTGTTAGGAAATTCTTGTCAATATGTATATGGAATTCTTTTATGATTGTTAAGGCCAACTATCATTATAATTGAATAAAAAAGATGTCATAATGGTCGTCCAATTCCTCAAGTCAGTACACCCTTAATTTCGTACATCCACTTATTTGTCATCATCTAAATGCCCAAGTGTAACATGCATTCTTAAATGTATCGAAAACATTACAACAAAAGGTCGGCATAACTTTTTGGTCCATATACTTCAGTGTAGTAATATTCTTAAGCAATAAAGTTCTTTGCATTGCATTTTTGTTAAAGTAAGACGACTTGTACATCTTCCGCAAATTCTTGGCATGCATTCATTTTTCCATCCTTCCACATGTGCATTGAGGAAATTCAGCATTTGTTAATGCTCTTATATTTCTTGTTAGCAACAAATCATTTTGTTAACTTGGTTCTTTAAAAATAGATTTCTAAACTAAGATTAAGATCATTATTATCTTCAAAAGACTATATTTTATTTATCAAAGTGATAACATAAACCTCGAATTGCTGGATGTCTATCGTGTAGTTTGAAAACAAATATTCTTTAGGATGCTTCAACTCCACAAATATATCTAGTACCTATATTTTGACTGATTTCATCAAAACTTTCTCCACTATCCTTGATCAAAATAAATGTTAATTTATTGAATCCTTTGTGCACATACTTGAATAAAAAGTTTATCGCTTCATTTACTTATAAACTTCAACATTTATATATTCATCATGTTTTTTATGAACAAGTCAACATTATAAGGAACAATCCATTTGTTATCTCTATAATAAGTTTTAAATTTAATTGTCTTCCCATTAGCATGTCATCTGTAAAGGGATAATCTTAACTGTCACAACACTTCTCATTTACGAATTTCTTTTGATTGTGTTTGGAGTAATATTTTTTGTCATCTAAGGACAACTTGGATTGAATCACCCACATGGACTGTGAACCATGTTACTTACAAACTATTTGACTCGCAAACTTCCAAGAAGGTTCAAGAAATTTAGCCAAAACAAATTTATGATTCTAATCTTTCATCTTGGATCTAATGAATGTGATTAACATGTGCACAGAAACCTATCAAATCCCTTAATTAGTTTGTATTCTCGCCTCCGATCCTCGACAATGGATCTTCCATAAGTGGATTGTTTGGATTTAATGTGATTATTTATTCAAATAATGTTATAGTATAGTGGTGAGTATTCTCGCCTATCATGCGAGTGACTCATGTTCGATCCTTGATAATGATGCCAGTTGACGGACCGTTGAATTCCTTAATTTCATTTATCATTTTTAATGTAGCATGGGTATCATCGGTCAGTCAAAATCATACAAAAATAATATTTTTTTAATTTAATATGATAATTATTTATTTTACTTGGATAAGTCTAAAGGTCGAACAAAGAGAGATAATGTGAGGGTCTAGAATTAATTTTACAACAACTTGGAGTTGGGTTTTCAAACGATGAATTTTATGTTTTTTTTATAATTTTCACAAACTTTTATGGATTTTAAAATAAGAGATGCACAATGAAAGAAATCAATTGAAATATGAGATGAATGAATTTATTTTTTTTATGCAAGGAAATAATGCGATGAGATAAAATAAAAATAATATAAATTTTTAAGTTTTAGAATGATGATTAATGCAAAGTAAATTCACTACAAGAAAACTGTTGGTTTACTAGTACAACCTTGCAACCACTAGTAGTGGGTCTGTGATCACAACAAGTAATATGAGCACTTCCCATCAACTAATTATCCTATAGAAAATTATGCGATCAATTTTGGAGGCGGGCAATTTGGCACCTCATTATGCGACCACATAGTGGTCGCATATTCTGCTAAACAGAAAGACAGAAATAGTAGCCTATCCATTTCCACCCAGCTTCATCTTCTTGCCCTAGCTCTCACTTTCTCTCTCTGCTTGACTTCCTCCCTCTTTGATAGCCTCTCTCTAACCTTCTCTCCCTCATCTCCCCCAACATCTCATCTCTCCTACAACATCATCCTATGTCCCTGTACGTGGAGAAGAGGAGCATTCATCCTTGTGGAGAAATTCTTCATCATCTATTTCCAGCCACTGGCGAGCGTATCCCCCATGTCATCATCCTCTTCCTTAGGTATATATCTTGTCCTTTGATTTTGTCATATAGTTTAGTTTTTTTATGATTTTGAGTATGTATGTTATTTTCAATCGCATTGAAGGTTTTTGTTTAAATACCTAAGAGATATTATCTTCTTGGATGATGAACTAAATAGACGTTGAAGTGTAATTTTTCCTGTAACATGTGATTTTGTTATCACATTTGAGCTAGAAATAGCATGTGTTTGCGCATGTGTACTGAAGTGTGGATATTTGTATGTGTATGTGTGTTAATGGAGATAATTATAGGTTAATGTGCATGTGAACTAGTTATTGTGTATGTGAATTATATATTATCTAATATGTGTTTGTTAGATATGCTCAACATGTAGATTGCATTTTAGGGTATTGCATGGAATCACATAAAATCTCATTCATACACATGTATCCTTCAACACCAGATTAGGTGTGGCCCTTCACAACATGAGGCGTACGTAACACATTTTGGGGAGTGATGCCCCCACCATGTGTTGTATTTTTCTATTTTGTTCACAATTGCCGGAATCTTAGGTTTACAAGCTAAGAAATACCCTTCATGACACCGTGCGACTTTTGATGTTTGTTTTACAGGCGCATGGGTAGGGGTATGATATGTTAGGATAATATATCGAATTTGCCCTTATTGAAACTAAATTATATCAGGTGTTGTACATTCAAGCGGTGTCACTCTCTTGTGTAGCTCAACATCTTATAAAATTCTCAAGATAATTAAAAAAACTAATAAACGTGATAAAAAAAGAAAATAAATACCAACCACTCGATCATAGGTAAATATGTATGTGGTATGTATGTAAGTGTACAAGGTATATAGGTATGCAAGTGCAGATGTAATAGTGTGTGGAGCAAAGCATTGGATATATGTATGTATGTATGCATGCATGCATGCATGTAAGCATGTATGCAATTATATGAGGTTTATAGGTATGCATGTAGGTATGTAAATGTGTAGGTATGTGGATGGCTATGCAAGTGTGGGTAGCTATGGCAGTTGGATATGGGTACGACTGCTAGTAGGAATATATGTATGTATGTATGTATGTATGTATGTATGTATGTATGTATGTATGTATGTATGTATGTGTGTGTGTGTATGTATGTATGTATGTATGCATGTATGTATGTATGTACGTATGCGGGTATCTATCATTTGTTATATATGGGTATGCATATGTGTAGGAAGATATATGTGGGTACCCATGGCAAAATGTGGTAGCCAAGTGTGATTTGAGGAATTTGATAGATTATGCAAGCATTGGGTATGTACGTAGTTAACCATGAATGGAGGTATTTGGGCATGCATGTATTCCATTGTATGAGGAATATGTTATGTATGTGGGTGGTAAGAGTGTATGGAGAAATGTGAGCATGATTGTAAGAGAGGTGTATGGGTATGTATGCTAGTATGTGAGGAATATGGTATGCGTGTGGGTGTGTAAGAGTGTATGGAGCGACGTGGGCGTGTATATAAGATCATATGTAGAGATTATGAGCATGTATGCAGGTGTATGAGGAATATGGGTATGGGTATGTGTGAGTGTATGGAGCAATGTGGGCATGGATGTAAGAGTATATGCAGAGGTATTAACATGTATGCAAGTATGTGAGGAATATGGGTATGCATGTGAGGGTGTAAGAGTGTATGGAGCAATGTGATCATGAATTTAAGAGTGTATCGAGGTATTCGGACATGCATGCAAGTGTGTGAGGAATATGTTTATGCATGTGGATATGTAAGAGTGTATGGAGCAACGTGGGCGTGCATATAGGAGTACATGGAGGAGGATGGACATGTATGCAAGTGTATAAGAAATATGGATATGCATGTGTGTATGTATGAGTGTATGGAGTAGTGTAGGCATGAATGTAAGAGTGTATGGAGGTGCATGGGCATGTATGCAAGTATGTGAGGAATATGGGTATGCATGTGGGTGTTTAAGAGTGCATGAAGCAATGCGAACATGTATATAAGAGTGTATGGAGGCGTATGTGCATGTATCCAAGTATGTGAGGAATACGTATATGCATGTGGGTGTGTACGAGTATATGGAGCAATGTGGTCATGAATTTAAGAGTGTAGATGGATGACTCGAGGTACCAAGGTCCGTTCTTGGAGCCCTACATTGTCTGACAAGTCGGATACGACAATCGTTGTATCGACCGATCTCATGGCATGTGGCATTCGAATCAATCGATTCAACAATAATCAACCCACAATAATATATATGCAATAAATGTAAAATGTAACTCAAAATTTATTGTATTTAACTCTACAAAATGTGTATATGTGCAAGTAGTAGAGTGTCGAGCCATTGAGAGCAAACGATGGATAGCTTTGACCATTAATAATTATTGTTATTTAGTAATAATTATTTTTGTGTTTTTAGCCTTTTTTCTTTTTATGTGGGTTTTTAATTATATTTAATTTTAATGGATCTTTAGTTTTTTTATGTTTTTAACTCTTTAATTTTTATTTTCTTTTTAATTTTACGAATTTTTAATATCTTTTCATTTTTTAAATAAAAGATATATTTACATATATTATTATTATATTATATACTATATAAGTAATATATAAGATATATAGTATATATATCAAGTATTATATTTTTATTTATACATAAATATAGTCAAAATACTAGAAATAAAATATTTTTGATTTTTATATTTTTCTCTATTTTTGATAATTGTTATAGAATTTTTGCTAAATTTATGTATTTTTAAATACTAATTATAACAAAATAATGTGCATATTAAATATTTAACATAATGTTAGATTTATAAATATAAATAAGTCAAAAATTTACCTAAAACTATTTTTAATATGTATTATGAATTATATAGAAAATTTACAAATAGAACAATATATTTTTGGGTTTTTCTTGATTTTTTACTAATTGTTATAAGCTTTTTTGGGGTTTGTGATTTTTTTAATTTTCTATTTTTAAAAATTTTAGAGATTTTTATATATGTGGTAGATAATGTAGTAATATAGTTAATATATTTTTTGTATTTTTGAAGGTGTGTTTATATTTTTATGGATTTTAATAATTAGATAGGGAATAACAACATTTTTTTGATTTTTAATAATAGAAATGCTAATCAAAATGCCATGTGAAAAATATATGCCATCAAAGCAATATTACAAGCACTTAAATAAATTATCCTACATTTTTTCGAGTAATAAAAGTATTTATAAAAACAACCATGCATAAAAATAAAATGTTGAACTGGTAGGGACCTATTTATAATTTAGAAATAGGTCCAACAAGTCTAGAGGTATATGTGCAATATTTATAGAACTTCACGTGCCACTACACGTGAGGTCGGATGACCATTTTGTAATTACAAGAAAGTTCAAGTCCTTAGTTATAATTTGTCTCAAAGTTTTACACTAAATATACAAAATATTAGACTAAATAAAAAATACACAAAATAAGAGAGGTTTGAGTGCAAGAGTGATAGGCACCTCAAGTGGGGAGCCACATGAGGTGATCTGGTAGAGGACTTATATGCAAAATCAATGAAAGCTTGGGTCCATTTGCAAATTATACAATAAATATTATGCTACAACTTATATTTATCGGACTAAGTAAATGTTAAAATGCGGTGGGGCACAAGTTAAATTTACCCCCAGAATGCATTCTCATCAATGAAAAGTCGGGTTTCACTTATCCGATGGAGGGCCCAAATCGCTCCATACCACTTCGGCGATTGAGGGCGTAGATTAAATCCAAGGCATGATCAGACTGCTACAAAGGGGGCTCGATCCAACGGATGTGAACAAAATTAAGGCGCATGCCTAATCGGACAGTTGTAGCTTAACTCCCAAGAACATGGAAGAACACTAAAGGTGTCTTCCCTTGATCGGTCGCTATGGTGCACTCCGACCATGTTTCTCACTACTGAGATGCTCCAAGTGATCGTAGAGATAGTCTGCAGTTGTTGGTGAGGTCAATTGGTATGGACCCCATCGATGGGGGCCTAGAGCTCGTGAGAGTTCAACGACCTGGGGCTACCTCAGCAGATAACGATCACCCCACATATGGGGTCTTCAAGGGCCAATACTGGCATAAGAAGATGGACAAAGCACAAGTGAAGCCTCATGGACTTTTATTGGTGGAGGAAAGTCGAAAATGAGGTGGAACAGAGGCACTCCGGTGATGAAAGAAGAGGGAAAGGTACATACTTGATCTGAAGAAGATCAAGGGGACCTGAGTGGATCTGGTGATGGAGAAAAGATAGGGGAGGATGATGAGATGATGGTTCAGTTGAAACAAGGGCATCACGTGTGTGGACAGTGGCCACGACCTAGAGCTCCGACAAACTTTAATAAAATCATGAAATAAAAAATAAATTAAATGCAGAATTAAGATGCGAAGTAAATGCGAGAAGAAAATCTAACCATCTTTACCTCAATAGGTCTCTACTCTGCCTGGAAGCGACAATGACAGAGATAAGCTTCGATGAAGGGGATGTTGCATCGAACACTTACTCTCCACACATCAAAATGACGAGATCAACTCCCTATCACGAAGTTGCTACCTCGAGCCAAGAGATTCAAGGGGAAAAGGGGGTCCAATACATATCAAAAATAAAAAAATGGAGATTGAGTGTTATTTATATGCAAGACTGGAAGGCTTGAAAGATCGAGGGTTTACAGATGATAGTGTGTATGTACATTGGACCTAAGTGTATGGCGTGATGGAAGAACATGATGCGAAGATTTTCATGAAGGAACCAAACTCCATCGTGCAATGTATCATCACCAAAAATTGGTGAAAGTCAGAAGAAAGGCAAGTCACGTGTCTCTAACAAGGGAGACATTGGAGACCAGACAGTTGACCGGGGGTCAATTGTCGACGTGCGCCTATTGGTCCATGTAGGACATCTAGGCGACAAAATAGAAATAAAAAAGAAGAAATAAATGAAAATAAAATATCTACGTATTTTATTAATAAAAAGTCAAAACATGAAAGTTGTTTATTTATTTACAAAACTATTTAATTATGATTTTTATTTGTTTTACAAACTAATATAGTAGATATTATTATTTATATACTATTTTATAAGTATTTATATAAGTATATTTCATGTAGTTTTATTTATTTTTTTATTATTTTATACATATTACCATATTTACTTATTACAATATATTATAAGACATATTTACATATTTTTGTTATATTTTCATATCTTTACTTATGTACTCAACTAAATACATGTATAGTGTATTATAGGTACAATATACCTATATATTAGTATTCTATTATTTATTTATGATATATTTTGTGATTTTCTTTATGTTTCTTATTTTAATTATGTTTCATCCATTATATATTTATTTAACATATAAGAGGGATAAAAATGTAAAGAATAAATTATTTGAACATCACATACATATACACAGTACAATAGGACCCAAAAAGGCCGACTTTTGCATCTTAACCCCATTTTCAATGAAACTACTTCATTAAATGGATAATTTAATTTTGAGAATAATTAGGGTGAGTTTGGTTCATTTTGAGTTTGTATGGAGGAGATATTAGTTTGTGAAGTTCGGTTATGACTTTTCCATCTGTGTGTACAAGTTGCACTATGAATGATTTATTTTGGAAATTATTTTTATAATTTTCTATACATTAATATGTACAAGTTTTTTGTTGAATAAATGCTTGTTTGGGATGTGTATAATTAGTAATAAAATAGTCTAAGAATGGTTATTTTTAGTGAATTAAATTAGGGTTTTGTGTACAGATATTTGCACTATCTCTCCTACTTTTTTCCTTATCGACCAGGTCCATATTTACATGGTCTTGGGATTCAAGGTCATTCAGTATCTTTGATACTCCATTTATTTTTCTTTTATTTTCTTTATTCTTTTATTTTGGATTTAAATACAAGTATTCATGTATCATTTATAGGTAAATCATGAATGTTAATTTTGTACATTAGCATCATTTACTTGTATTTAGATAAGGATTTAAATGCAAAATGAAAGAATAAAGGATCAAGGACATGTACGCAAGCATGTGAGGAATATGTGTATGCATGTGGGTGTGTACGAGTATATGGAGCAATGTGGTCATGAATTTAAGTGTGTATAGAGGTATTTGCACACGTATGCAAGTGTATGATGAATATGGGTATGGATGTGGATATGGAAGACTGTATGGAGCAATATGGGCATGCATATAATAGTATATGGAGGGATATGGACATGTATACAAGTGCGTGAGGAATATGATCATGCATGTGGGTATGTATGAGTGTATGGAGCAATATGGGCATGAATGTAAGAGTGTATGGGCATGTATTCAAGTATGCGAGGAATATGGGTATGCATGTAGGGATACAAATGGACGGATACAGATACGGATATAGGTATTACCGTATCCTTATCTGTTTTTGAATACGAATACGGATGCAGATACAGATATTGACAGATATTAAAATTATCTTACCATATCCTTAAAAAAACATAAACGGATGTAAAGCGGATATTGACCGCATACGAGTAATGTTAAAAATACTCTATAGAATCAACTTAAATATATACGAATTAAATGGGAAACACATGATATAAATTTACTAAATGTGTTTGTATCATAAAAATTATACAAATATGGTAAAAGAATGTAAAGAATTATGTTATACAGGGTTAAAAATAAATATATGATTATATTTATATATGAAAACAGATATACGGATACGGATACAGATGTTTGCGGATATCAAAATAATATCCATATCCGTATCCCTTTTAAAATGGATACGGATACTGATGTCAAAATCTGCATAGGCGAATAAGGTCACGGATCGGATACATATATATCTTTAACCGTTTGCATCCCTATATGTGGGTGTGCAAGAGTGTATGGAGCAATGTGGGCATTTACATGTAAGAGCGTATGGAGGTATATGGGCATATATGCAAGTATGTGACAAGTATGGGTATGCATGTGGGTGTGTACGAGTGTATAGAGCAATGTGGTCATGTATATAAATGGAGGGGTATGAGCATGTATACAAGTGTATGAGGAATACAGGTGTGCATGTGGATATGTATGAGTATATGGAGAAATATTTGTTTTTATCAAAACTTTCTGTGTTTATTTATATTTTGATTGATTTCATCAAAACTTTCTCCACTATCGTTGGTCAAAATAAATGTTAATTTATTGAATCCTTTGTGCACATACTAGAATAAAGTTTAGGGTTTTTATCAGTTATGCCCCTCTGAGATATCGCAATTTCAGTTATGCTCCTCCCCTTTTGGAAATATCAGTTCTGCCCTTGACTACCATTTTATCACTTTTCCCTTCCGTAACGTTAGTCATCACTAAGTTTAACTTAATCATGATTTTTTCAAACCATAGTAAGGGTAAGAGAGGTATAACTGTCCAAAAATTCCTCCCACCCATCCTCCTCCTTCGGATCCTCCTCCACCATCTCGCAGACGACGTCTCCCTACGCTGCCATCGCATCCCTTCCGTCCAGTGCCACCATAAGATCAAGAAGGTCTGCAAGCGTTATTGCTCTGAGCACGCCCTAACATCGACCTACTCTTGGGTTTTCTTCCACAAGGACTCCATGGAGCATAGTGGCAACCCCTCTGGTACAACCACCCTAGCGTTGTCCTCGAATACTGAGGTTGGAGTATGATGAAGCAGGGAGGGGAAGAAGAGGCTACGGGCGTAGGGGAGAGGAGGCTGGGGGAAGAGGGGGAGCGAGGTCACATGGCGAGCAGGGGTGGAGGAGATGGTCTTGCGGGGGGAGGAGCAGGAGCAGAGGGGTGTGGAGGGGGACCGTGGGTGGAGGGGGACTGTGGGCGGAGGGGTGCGGAGTGGGGAAGAGGTGGTGGAGGGGGACCGTGAGCAGAGGGGGGTCGAAGGGGCAGCTAAGGCCGGGGGGTGTGGATGCTGGGGCAGAGCATCTGCGGTGGGGCGAGGGAGGGGGAGATGTGCTGGGGGAGGAGCAGGGATGTCAGAGGAGGAGTTGGAGGCTGGGGGAAGGTAAGAGGTTGGGGACAGAGGATGGGGGAAGAGGGGGAGGCGTAGGGGCGGGAGAGGTGGAGGAGGAGGCTGTTGGCGGGGGGTACGAAGCTGGGGGTAGAGGGGGAGGGGGAGGAGGAGGTCGCGGACAGAGGAGGGGGCGCGGGGGCATAGCAGGGGGAGGAGTTCAGGGCGAAGGAGGTGGTGATGACCCGAAAAATCTCTCAATCAATCCAGGATTAGATAAAAATAGTCACTCACAGGTCGTTGCAACCCGGATCGAGAGAGACACTCAGATCAACAAGAAAAATGAAGGACAGACCACCAAACAGAGATAAAATCAAAGAAAAACAACTAGTGGCCCTGGCTATGAGATTAGCCTGGTATAGCACCCAGGGTCGGACTCAGGGAGCGCGGATTGGCCTTGCGGCCTACGAAGTAGTCGGAAAACAAATAAAATAAAAACAAATATTTTTTGGTGGTTTTTAATATTTTTATATTTTTTTGGGATTTTTAATAATAGGGAAAATAATGAAAAGGGAAAAACACACAACTTCAAACAATTATTTAATTACTCTAAAATAGTCCAAAAATTCTAGTAAAAATATTTTTATAATTTTTATATTTTTTACTGTTTTTGATGAATTTTTGAGAATTTTATGATTTTTATGGAATTTTCTAAAAATGAAAGAAGGCAAAAATAAGAGAAAACTATCCAGTCAAGTTTGGAGGACCAATTTAAAATATAAAATGGTCCTAAAATAGCCTGGGGGTATTTTTCATGTAAAGAATAAACAAAGAGGAAAAATCAGGAAAAAATTTATTAATTTTTAGATTTTCTTTAATTTTCTAGAATTTTTATGAGTTTTTCAGTGTTTTTTAATTTTTATGTTTTCTATAAATCCAAAAATGACCAAAAATGCATAGAAAATCAAGGACATAAAAACACACAAAACTTGAATTTTTTGTAATTTTTAAAAAGGTTTTAATATTTTTTATGAATTTTCAATCTGGACAGAGGTAAAAAGGGGTGTTTTTGAATTTTTAAAATACTAAAAAGGCTAAAAAATGTTCCCAAAAATTGGTGAAAGTTCTACACAGTGGCAGGAGCCACGTGTCAAAATTTCACACGATTTGGATAAAAATTGATATTTTATTTAAATCAAACAAGAGCCCACAGTGCACAGGGACCTGCTTGCAATAAAAATAAAGTTCTTGGGTTGAAAAGTAACAAATCCAGAAACCAGAGGGGTCCTCGTGCAATTTCTCCAAGATTTCACGCGCGCGGCACATGATCTGGGCATAGAGGGACCAATATGCAATAAACTTTCTTCCACTGACTTATTAGCAACAGGTGCTAAAAGTCCAGGGGATGAGTTGCAATTTACCCAAATAAATTCAACACATGTCGAATAACATCATTCACAGGGGCATGAGTGCAAATATCAAGAAATATTTTTCATTCATTAACACATCCAAACAAAAGTCCAGAACATGCAATTTCTCCAACAAACCATGTGACGACGCACGTGTCTCACATACACAGGGATGAAAAAGCAAATAAAATAAACGACCAGGTCTTTAGTGCAATTTTTACAAAATAAAAACAACTACATAAACTACTTATAGGACTAAACAATAAAAGTAAAACAGGAGGGGGCCTAAGTGATATTTACCCCTTATTATCCGAGGGCTGAGGTGAGGCCACGTGTGTATCCAACGGCTGCGGGGCGCTGCGCCTCAACGAAGGACCCTCGGCTCTGATCCGACGGCTGAGGGTCAGCCACGTGTGCTATCTGACGGTGGAGGATCGAGGGCTAACCCTTCGCTGGATGGATGGCAGAGAAGCGGCCACGTGTCGATCGGACGATGGCTGATAAGGGCCTCTTCTTCGCCTGGAACGAGCGGTCCGGATGAGATCTGGCGAGTCGGGGCTGAACGGACGGCACTAGAGGATCTTGGAAGAACACGGCTCCGGCTAACTTCACCGGAGCACCACGGCTGCGCTGGTCCTCCTCGAGGGCTACAAATGGGTGGGACAGGATCGTCACGGCCTCCCGCAGATGATAGACTCCTCCGATGACACCAAGGAGCTCCAAGGAGCCCGGGCGACGACGGTGGAGTTGGGCTCCTGTGCCTGGAAGCTGAGGTCCTCAGATGGGCCTCTTCTGATTTGGAAAACAACACAGAGAGCTTGCTGGGTCGAGGGCAAAGTGCCCCGACCCAGTTAGAGGCGAAATGGGTGGCTGGTGCACCGGGGCGGATGATCTCCGGCGATGCGATGACGAGGGAGATCGATTCCCAGTTCTGGGGCGAACTGGGTTGGATGGATGGGCGGAGAACGTGCGGAGGGGTACAACGAAGATGATGGTCGAGTCGATAGATAAAATTCATGGACGGGGTGATCGGAATCGATGAAAGATGGCGAGGGATGGATTTGGGGCTAATTGAAAATTCGAGCAAAATAGAAAGAACTAGGCTCACCTGGTGACTGTGGTCGACTGGGAATGAGCTGAGGTAACTCTGGTCGTCGCCTCGAGGGTCGTCGAGGGCCCGAGGCTCAGGCGCAGCTCTGGGCGGCGCACGACGGCGATAAGCTGCCGGATCAGTGATGTGGTGCTCCTCCGCCTCTCTGCAACACTCCGGTCCAAAGCTGTCACTCAGAGGATTCGGGTGGAGGTCCTGGGTGGAAGGGGCGACGCCAAAGATGAGTGGAATTGTGCGGCGGAGCTGGGACTTTATACACCTGCAGGTCCGAGAAGAGAGGGTCGGGCAGGGTTCCGTGAAGCGTGGATCCCAATGCGGATGTGTCGACGTGGATCTCGGATGCAGGAGGAAGAAATAGGACCCTGGGTTTAGTCGAATGGGTCTCGGATCACTCGGGGAAAAATCGGAGAAAAGCGGGTCGGGCGAGTGGATCCAGGTCGACTGGTCCAGGGGGGAGTTGACCGGGGGTCAACATCCCCCGTGGACCAATCAGGTGCGGCCACGTATTAAATATTTGGAAATTAAATAATAAATAGTAAATGGTCGAATTTGGACAAAGTTAAAACATGAAAAATGTTTCTTTATTTTTAACTATTTTTTAGTGATTTTTATTTCTTTTTTTGAAATAAAAATTAGGTATTTAACAAATATGATTATTATATATAGGTATATACAATATACATTTTAAATTTTTGATTTTTAATTATTTATTTTTGTACATTTTATTCCAATTTTATATTTTATTTATTTATATAATAAAATTTGGAATAAAAAAGTATTTTTATTTTATTTTTATTAATTATTTACAAGGAGTAAATAAATAGATATATACATCTATGTTCTTGGTATATTTACAATGTAGGTTTTGATTTTTATTTTATTTCTTTTTATTTTATTTTTGTTTTTGTAATTTTTAATTTTTTTATTTACACATGGAGTATGGAATATGTACATATTTTTATTGAATTTTTATTTATTTATTTATAAGAGGAAATAAATATATAAGTGATTCTATGTACATGGCCTAAGTACAATGGTGAAGGGATTTTTATTTATTTTTAATTTTGTTTTGTTTTTCTCATTTTTATTTTAGTTTAATATTTACAAATATATACATATTTACAAAAATATATTTTTGTTTTATTTAGAGGAAAATATTTTTATTTATATACAGGTATATATGTACACACATGAGCTTCCTTATCTCTCTCTACTTGGGTTCTTTTTGCGGTCAGGCCCATGCTGAGCCCTCCCTTGGGATTAGGTCACTCAACATTTATTCTAAATATCTCCCTCTTTTTCTTTTTATTTCTTTATTCTTTTATTTATGCACAAAAACATGTTAATAATGCATATTTACACAATGCATGCTATTTGACAATGATTGTTATTTACAGGAATATACATGCGTTTTGCATGGGTTTTGTAGCTAAAATAAAAGAATAAAGAGTGATGAATGGGTATTTATCAGGTGGCAAGGGATCTCAGGGCGGAGGAGGTGGCAGAAGAGGAACGGGGGTGGAGGGGAAGGCCCTAGGGAAGGGGGAGGAGCTGATGGCAGAGGGAGGAGCTGGGGGTGGCGGGAGGAGGCGGCGGAGGAGCATCAAGAGTTTGGGGAGGAGGAAGAGAAGGGGAGGATGAGGAAGAAGATGCAGGAGGAGGAAGATAATGTGCAAGACATTTCAGTCCTTGCTTTTAAATTTAATTCCGATGGTGTCTTTAAAGTTAACGTCTATTTGCGTTGGGTATGGATTCGGCCACTAACCTGAGGGACACAAGTGAAAAAACGGCAAGAAGTCGGGGGCAGAACTGATATTCCCAAAAAGGGAGGGGCATAACTGAAATTACGATATCTCAGAGGGGCACAATGGATAAAAATCCAAAGTTTATCGCTTCATTTACTTACAAACTTCAACATTTTTATATTAATCAAGTTTTTGTGAACAAGTCAACATTATAAGGAACAATCCATTGGTTATATATCACAAGTTTTTAGTTTAATTGTCTTCCCATTAGTATGTCATCTGTAAAGGGATAACCTTAACTGTCACAACACTTCTCATTTACGAATTTCTTTTGATTGTGTTTGGAGTATTTATTTTGTTTCATCTAACGATAACTTGGATTGAATCACCTACATGGATTGTGAATCATGTTGGTTACAAACTAGTTGACTAGCAAACTTCCGAGAAGGTTCAAGAAATTCAGCTAAACACATTTATCTATATCATATATGATTCTAATCTTTGATCTTGGATCTAACTAATGTGATTAACATGTGCACAGAAACCCATCAAACCCATAATTAGTTTGTATTCCCACCTCCGGTCCTCAGCAATGGCACTTCCATAAGTGGATTATTTGGATATAATGTGATTATTTATTCAATTAATGTTATAGTACAATGGTTCTCACCTGTCATCGAGTGACTCATGTTCGATCCTCGACAATGTTGTCATTTGGCAAACTGTTGAATTCTTTAATTAATTTATCATTTTTAATATAGCATGGGTATCATCGGTCAGTCAAAACCACACACAAAACAATGTTCAATTAATTTAATATGGTAAATTATTTATGTTACTTGGGCAAGTTCAAAGGTCGAACTCGTAGAGATAATGTGAGGGTCTAGAATTAATTTTACAACAACTTGGAGTTGGATTTCAAAAGAAGAATTTTTATGATTTTTTTTAGAATTTTTACAAACTTTGATGGATTTTAAAATAAGAGATACATAATGAAAGCAATCAATCAAAATATGAGATGAATGGACTTCTTATTTTTTTTATGCAAAGAAATAATGCGATGAGATAAAATAAAAATAATGTAATTTTTAAAGTTTTAGAATGATGATGAATACGAAGAAATTCTATTTTATTTAACTCTACAAAATGTGTATAGATGCAAGTAGTAGAGTATCAAGCCATTGAGAGCAAACGATGGATAGCTTTAATCATTAGTAATTACTGTTAATTAGTAATAACTATTTTTGTGTTTTAGCATTTTTCCTTTTTTATGTGGGATTTTAGTTATATTTAATTTCAATGGATTTTCAATTATTTTATATTTTATATTTTTACCTTTTTAAATTTTTTTCTTTTTAATTTTGCAAAATTTTAATTCTTTTTAATTTTTAAAATAAAAGATATACCTATATTTAATAATAATTATGTTATATACTATATAAGTAATATATAAAATATATATTATATATCTGGTATTATATTTTTAATTATATATAAATAGAGTCAAAATACTAAAAATAATTTTTTTTGTTTTATATTATTCTCTTTTTCATAATTTTTATAGAATTTTTTCTAATTTTTTATGTATTTTTAGGTACTAATTTTAACAAAACAGTGTACAAGTTAAATATTTGACATAATTTTAGGCTTAATAAATAAAAATAAGTATAAAATTTACCTAAAACTATTTTTACTATGTAGTATAAAGTATATAAAAATTTACAAATAGAAAAAATATTTTTTGGTGTTTTCTTGCATTTTTACTAATTTTTATGAGCTTTTTAGGGGTTTGTGATTTTTAGATTTTCTATTTTTAATTTTTAGAGATTTTTCGATATGTGGTACATAATGTAATAATTAGCTAATATATTTTTTGTATTTTGGGAGGTGTTTTTATATTTTTGTGGCTTTTAATAATTAGATATGTAATAAAACCATTTTTTTGAAGTTTTAATAAATAGGAAAACTGATTAAAGTGCCATGTCAAAAATATGCATCATCAAGCAATATTACGAGCACTTAAATAAATTTTCCTACTTTTTTCGAGTAAAAAAATTATTTATAAAGACAGATATACACAAAAATAAAATGTTAAATTGTTAAGAACCTATTTAAAATCTATAGAAACTTAAACTTCATTCCAGAAACATATCCAACAAGTCTAGAGGTATATGTACAATATTTACAGGACTTCAAGTGCCCTGCACGTGAGACAGGAGGACCATTTTGTAATTACAAGAAAGTTTAGGCCCTTAGTTGTAATTTGTCCCAATGTTTTACACTGAATATACAAAATATTAGACTAAATATAAACACCTAAAATTGGAGGGGTTTGAGTGCAAGAGTGTTAGGAGCCTCACGTGGGGAGCCACATGAGGTGATATGGCATAGGACCTATATGCAAAATCAATGAAATCTTGGGTCCATTTGCAAATTATACAATAAATATTATGCTACAACTTATATTTATTGGGCTAAAAGTAAATGTTTGAATGTGACGGGGCACAAGTCGAATTTACCCCCAAAGTGTGTGCTCATCAACGGACAGTAATGCTTCACTTATCCGATGGAGGGCCCAAATCGCTCCATACCACTTCGAAGGTTGAGGGAGCGGATTAAATCTAAGACATGATCAGACCGCTACAAAAAAGCTTGATCCAACATATGTGAGCAAAATTAGCGTGCAAGCCCAATGGAACAGTCGTGGCTTCATTGAAGGATATGGGATAATCCTCAAGCGCATCACGGAAGCGTGAGCGTTGTATCGAATACGACGAAGAACGACTAGTCGCACTAGTTGTTCTATGCAACGGAAATTAAAATTTTCATGGGATAAAACCACATGATCCAAGAACACTTCTCGGATCGATTCGTCTAAACCACAAACAAATATTAGGGTTACCTCTTGAAGCGTGGTTGCGATCGAGTCTCTAAACGAAGAGACCTCCCGTCTCAAGTCTGATCCGACGGAGGAGACGCTTGCGAGCGTGTTGATGAAACACGTGCTTCTCGCAATCCATGTTGATGATTCGAGCGACGGATCTCCTGATCTCGACACACGAGATCCGACGTCTTCTTCACGGCGAGGTGCACCGAAGGGGACAGAGATCCACGAGCAAACGATCGGGCAGCATAACGACGATGCTGCGACGATGGAGACTCCCTCTAGGGAATCCATGGTGGACGGCCATGAGAGAGGAAGAGAGAGGGCTGACGTGTAGAGTAAAAGAGAGAGAGAGAGAGACTTATGTTCTCTTGGTGTAAAGAAGAGCAAAGGGGTTCCCTTCTATTTATAATATTTTGGGATCCATGGATCTCAATTCATGGGCAACACAAATCCAATGGCTCTCATTGATTTGTGTTTCTTTTAATGGCTAAGATTTGTGTTGGTAAAAACCAACAACAATTAATTTAACTTAGATTAAATCTATGTTGATAAATCAATATAAATCAATCTCAAATTAAATCAAACAAATATGGATATAATGAGAAAGAGAGAGTGCCTCCTTCCATATACATGGAGTGAACGGCCACCCTTTCCTAATAGGAATAGGTGGTCGTCCCTCCTATTAATATGGAAGAAGCATCTCCAATGTAATCTCCTTTGATTACATTATTCCATGTATCTCCAATTTATTACAACAATCAATTGTTGTAAATTATTCTACAAAAATATTTCATAATTATTTTGTGAATATTGCAATCTTGCCATTGGAAATTTGTGAATCACATTCACAACCCAAAATAAAATTAAATTACATTTTCAATTTAATGTTCAATGTGAATCCAATTCACATTAACATTTAATTAACAAATGTAAATTACAAATAGCTCTCTCTTATAAATTATAAATCACATTTATAACATATATGATTAATATGAATAGTACTATCCACATTATTCATATCCATGATAATTAAATCACATTTAATCATCTTGGATCTCTATTTTCATGTTCCCAAATAATATGAATCACATTCACATTATTCACATCCTTTGATAATTAAATCACATTTAATTATCTTAGATAACTCTCCATATAATACGAATCGGATTCATATTAATCATGATAATTAAATCACATTTAATTATCCATTTTCTCAGTGCTCGGATACATATTTAACCATGAAATTATCCTGAACTCTTTCAAGGATAATGTGCTTTCACCGCGAATACTTGGAGATAAGGACAGGGCGATTGTGTTGTTCCACGTATAGTGACTTGGATATTGAGATCACATCTCAAATCCAGATCTCGGGCCTCCCATAGATGCTTGATTAAATCAAGACCGCAAACCTAATCTTCTCATTGCATCTGAATCACATTCAGATCAATGTCCAACATTTGGACAAAGATTAGATTACTTCTCTACCGAGAGGAGTCACTAAAATCCAGACCCGTTTCATCACTCCCTAGGAAAGGAAGCATCATGGTTATACAACCGTTTATGATCACATCACCCTCAGGTATTCCCAATACCTGTACATCCTGCATACTGGAAGACTCAGAATAAACCTGAAGTATAAGATCAATTTTACACTGTCTACTTCAGATTTTATCATTAAGTTTCTCATTTGATCATTAGGAGTTGGTATCGATCATATACTTTCCAAAAACATATATCATACCTAGGTTTTGATCATATACTTTCCAAAAGTATATATCAAACCTACAAATGCAGTCAAGCTTCCAAAGCGAGACGATCGTGCACGAAATTTGATTCTTCCCAATATCTCATGAGTGAGCTCATGTCTTCCGGTTCGGTAAATGAACCTGTATGATCCCTTTAAGAGATCATATTACTCATATGCCCTTATAAGCACACCAACGCGTAGGTGCATAGACCTTGATTAGGTCATCAACCTGTTGGTCTGCCAAATGTACATACTCAGACATATAGTAGCACATCTATCTCCGGTCAGAGGATGCGTGCCTATATCATGACAGTATACGATATATGACTTTGGTTATCTCGATCTTGTTAAGTCAACTCTTTGGCCTAACTAATTTGACACCTCTGAATCTCTATTCCTATGCAGAGGACTTGCATCAAGAGGTTGGTCAGATACCAGCCTAACTGAAAAAGGATTGCCATCTCCTACTCAGGCTGGAGATCATCTCTTAATAATCATTTGACGGTGCTTGATGAGTCCTCAATCTAACTCTTTAGATACTGACGAGTCCGAAAAAGCCACGTTAAGGATGCGTTTTTAATGTTCGAGCATCAAAATAATTATGTCGTTCGTTGTAGGCGGCGATCGGACACAGCCAAGAAATAACCACAATCTTTAATCAAATTTAATCAAGTGGTTTTTATGTTTATTTTACTTGGGCAAGTCCCAAGGTCGATCACAAGGAGGCAAAGGAACAACCTAGAGTTGTGTCTATCCAATTTTGAGTTCGGTTTTCAAGGCGGTTTTTTGGTATTTTTCAATGCAATAGAGGGTGCAATATGCAAATCCGGCCTACTTTATGGACTAAAATGTAAATTTCAATCAAACGATGTCCAAAAAATACGAAACTTGGCCGAGATGTAAAATATGATGAAATAAGTGCACTGTAATTTTTTTGGAATTTTTAGATGCAGTATGAATTTTTTATGAATTTTTAAATGCAAACAAAATGATTTTCAATATTTAATTATAATAAATATTAAACCTACTTATTTTTTAGAACTAAAATTATTTAAGATCTATCACTAGGTAATGGATCTTAGAAAAATCCTAGACCTCAAAAATGTGGGGTTTAATACCTATTAAAAATTAAATAGTGAAATATGCAAAATGATTTTTACAGAGCAAAGTATGCATGCGACTGCAACGAATTTTGGGAAAAATGTCAAACAGAATAATCTCTACAATATATGATTTTTCGGGAATTTTTAAAGCAACAGTTAATTAACTATGAATTTCAGAGCATACGACAGGCAAAATACGCAATTTTCCACAAAATAATTTACTAATGATTAACCACTGACCATAAAAATATCCATGATATGTCAAAATGTAGAGAGTCATGTGAGGAACATTATGCAATTTTTAAATAAATAAAATAATGCAATAAAAAGGTCCAAAGTTGTGGGGGAACACAGGGGTACATATGCAATTTAAATAAATAAATATAATTAAAAATGCAGAACAGGGATATATGACTAAATACCGATAAAGTAGAGGGGTCTTCTGCAAATTTGTCAGACAGTCACATGCGCTGCACGTGACTTCTGGATGAGGGACCTTTGCGCAAATACGGGAATATCCAGGGGGTTCTTCGCAATTTACCCCACGATCACGTGCATAGCACGTGACCCAGGGGATGGAGCAGCTGCTGACATCCCCTCACTCACGTGCGACGCATGTGAGGAGGGTCTCGGGCTTCGAGCCCGGCCCGGCGATGTGGAGCGGAGGCGGGAGGGTCGGCGCTCGGTGGAGGAGAGGCCCAGCCCCTGATGGCGGAGCTGTGGCAGACCACCCTCTGGTCGAGGCGGAGTGGGCCGGCGGTGCTGGTGGAGCGACTGGAGGTGACTTCGACCTCGCTGGAGGAAGCTGGCGGAGGGGCTGTAGCAGGCGGTAGTGGCGCGAAGTCGGAGGAGCGAGCCCGGTGAGCGTGGGCGAGGGCCGACTGTCGATGACGGTGGAGAGCATTGCGTAGTCGGAGACGAAGGCGACGGCGTTGGAGAAGCGGGTGAACTCGGTGGTCGTCGGCTCGACACGGGTAGCGGAGCGGGGCACTAGCGGCGGAGGGTTGCCGTATGCAGCAAGGCGCCGCCGCCTTGGATCTCGCCGGCGTAGCACGGAGGTGCTGTCACCACCACCGTCCTGTCGAAACCCGGAGCTATCGGCGGATAAGGGTGATTGGGGGTCGGCGGTGGAGATTAAATAGGGCTGAGGGAGGAGATAAGGGTCGGCGGTTGACGAAGAAGGCGGGGGCAGTTGGGCAGTCAACGGGGCGGCGGCTGCAGAGGGCCGGTGGCGGCCATTGCGGAAGGGGGAGGCGTTGGTTACGAAGGCGGAAAGACCGGGGTTTGTTGGGAGGAGGACGAAGGCTAGCGGCCGTTCGATCGGCCGCGGATCGAACGGCCGCGGAGGGGACACGTGGCAGGTCAAAGGGGGGCAGCCGTGGCACGTGCGGAGCACGTGCCTTGGAGCACGTGCGACGCACGTGCGGCCGATTTAATTTAATTTTTTTATAAAAACGATATAAAAATATGCGAAAATTAGCTGACACGTGGCGGCCTCTGGGGCTGCCACGTGTCAGCTCCAGAAAAATCCGAAAATAAAAGATTTCTAAAATCGATAAAAAATAGAAAATGACCTCGGATCGAAAAAGTTCCTTTACGAAAAATGCTCGTCTCGGCGAGATCTACAACTTTCATGAACACATCAAAACCAAATTCGGTCAAATGTAAAAAGTGAATTTTTGGGGTATCCCATATACATTGAATACCTTGATTTTTGAGTTTTGTATTTTTTGTCATTTTTAAACACGATAAAAATCCAGAAAAATATGAAAAATCAAAGATAAATAAAAGACACCTAATTCTATTTTTTTTGGATTTTTATTAATAAAGAAAATATATACATAACATATAGGGTCAAAAGCCGCGAAAAAATACAATGTACAAAAGTGACCCAAAACCCAACTTTCACATATGAGCTCCGATTCACTTGAACTTGGTCTTGTTTTGAAGGTAATTGAATGTGCATTAGTTCAAAAGTGAGTAGGATCAAATCGGACAATGGATGGGGAAGATATGTGGCTTTTAGTCCGAAAATCCTGAAACTAGGGTTTGGGTTTTTGGTCCACTTAACAGGGTTAGTGATTTTTTTGTATTTTTTATTTATTCTTGTTAGTGATATGTACACAGTGGAGGTGAGTTTGTGGCATTCGGAGTTAGCATGAAGGAGTTAAAAAATAGGGGAAGTTAGGCTATTTACAGGTCATTTTTGACTTGGATTTTTGGCTTCTTATTTTATGCAGAAATTAATGCTAAAATGCAATTCTTATGAAATCATGCCTGAATGCTAATTATGCAGAATAAATACAGAAATATTGTTGATTTTGAGGGACTTGAGCTTAATTAATGAGACTTAGAATGGTGAATCCGAGATTCATCATCCCCCTATACTTAAACCATGCTCGTCCCTGAGCATCAAAAAGAAATGCCATGAAGTGAAATGAGACTGGGTTTCAAACCAAGACCATGAACTGAAGGTGAAAGTGAAACTAAACTTGACCTTTGGATTAATAATGTGTCGGAACTTCTGTGCGACTTAGAATTTTTAAATCAACAGCCCTCAAGTTCTACACATCATCGACACAGTTTCGGCTTAGAAGTCATCTTAGATCAATCCTCTTCCCAAAGTATACCCTATGATCATTGAATAACCGACTCATGTGTGTGAAGGGTTTTAGCTCTTCCCATTCAGAATGCCGGACTACCATGCTCCTCTCCTCTCCAGTAACTCGTCCTCGGGGAGTCAGGTATTTCCTTCTAAGGTCTGTCGCGTTGTGTTCACAATCGAATGAGGGAGGAGATAGAAGAAAGAGAAAAGAACTGGAGGGTGGCCAGTGTAGTCACCTCTCCTTGTGGAGATAGCCAGTGTAGCCGAGTCTCCACCAAGATCTGCAGGTTCTTTGAAGCTTGGACCTTTTTGGTCGAATTTTTATTTGGTAGAATGCTTCTTTGGATTTGGATTTGTTGGTGGTTCTGCTTGGATCTTGTTGTGCCCCTACGGATATAGAATCTTTTTGTTCCGTACATTTTTTGGGGTCTTAGAAGAAATTGTGCCCAGCCGTCCATCCCTTTTCTGAAGCTTTATTTCAACCCGTACTCCGGTCTTTAGATTTCCACGCTACCAGAAAAGAGACTCACACTGTCTTCCAACATCCCGTCTGAGTTGAGCTAAGTGCATAGTGCGAGAGTGCGTATTAATTCCTTATTCCAGAGTTGTACCCAGAATGAAGAGACCAGGTTAGACACTAAGAGTCAAACGCTGCACATTGTCATGTGGAACTTAAGGAATTAAGTCAAAAAGACCTGAAGCTCTTAAAATCCTATTTCTCGGTGAAGTTCCTCTGAAAATTAGGTGGATTAAGGTCAAGCGCAGACCACTCTCGGTTTCGGCTCATAACTCGGTTCAGAACCCAATGACTTTTCACAAATGCAAATGCATGTAATGTTGGATGAAGTGTAGGTGTGTGCAATGCAGAATTTTTTTTTGACATTTTATGCAAGGGATTTTTCTATGCAGAAAATGGAATAAGAAGCCTCTTTTTTTCAAAAAATTTGGGCAAGTCAGTGTTAGTAGCAAAACTCTTTTTTCTTTCTTTCTTTTTTTTTCTTTTTTTTTGTTTTTTTTTTGTTTTTGTTTTTTTTTGTTTTTTTTTCAAGTTAGTACCCACCCCATAAATACATATAGACTTATGCGCAAGCGAGATATGGTTAAAATATATACAAAGTATATATACAGACCCCCCTATACTTAGCGAGTGCTGTGTCCTCAGAGCACAAGAAGCGGAAGACATAGCTCGGGCTAAGCGTAAGGGAGTGGAAACAAAAAATGAAAAAGAAAAGCGGTCAGGAAATGAGGAGAGTAAATACAGGTGGATGTCGGTTCCCCCTATACTTAGGCTCTGGACAGCCTAAGTATGGAAGAAGGGTGGAAATGACGCGATCAGGAATTAGAAGAAGAATGGTATATACAGATGGCATCGGTCCCCCCTATACTTAGGCCTTGGCCTAAGTAGAGGAAGAAGATGTACAAGAGAACCGATGTGGTCGGGAGGGAGGGTGGGTAGCCGATGATTAAGGCGGTTTTCGGCTGATCTTTTTGTGAGCCTGCGGTGGGAGATCGTAATGATGAGTCGGAGATGAGGCATATGATTCCCAACTATTGTCAGTGTCATCCTCAGACAAATTATGATGGATAGTGGATGAATTGTTTGAGTCAGATGAAAGATATCCATCATCGGAATTATCTTTAGAGGAGTAGTAATTGAAAGTGGGCATACTCCAAGTATTCTGGTCTTTTTGTTTCTTCAATTGTTTTCTCAGAATTCGTTCCTTCTTAGGGTCAATCAGTTTGTCCTCGGATGAATGCTCAGAAGCACCGATCTCAGTCAGCTCATACGAAAGAATTCCAGTGTACTTGAAGAATGCAGGAGCATCAGCTTTGGATGAGTAGTAGTTAGGAACGGGAGTTGTCCAACGAGGATTGAATTTTGGATCCTTACGAAGATATGGCTTTAGGGCTGCCGAACAGACTTCACTCATGTAAACCATCTTTTCCGGACCTGATGAGGGATCATCAACTGATTCCTCTTCCGAAAGGTCAAAGGTGACTCTCTTTTTATTTTGTCGTGAAGGTGTCGGTTCACTTGAGTATCCAGATGAATAGCCATTTGAATTCTCCTTGGTCAGTGTTTGATATGCGGGCTTGTTCTTATTCTCCCGAATGTTTGAGCACTCTCGATTTGGGATGATTTGGTCAAGATATTCAGAGAATGTTGCTCCAGGGTGTGACCATGCATATGTCTCAGGATCGTAGTAGAAAGATTTGTCTATTTTGAGATCCTCGGGGATTTGAATATTGGGGAGAGTCTCTACATGTTCTTTCTCCATTGATTCAATGTTGGTGCATTCCTGAGTCGAGTTGATGTAATCCATGTAGTCAGAGTAGGTTGACCCAGGGTGTGCCCATGCATAAGTCTCCGGATCATATGATTCATATACATGGTTGTCCATGGTGAGAGCGGCTGGGAATGGAGCAGGGGGGAGATTTTCTAAACCAATAGTCTCATCAACAACCGCTATCTCAGGTCTGGTTGCAGGGTAGGGCTCTTATACCGTTTCATGGTTACGGTTGTCGGGGACTTCGTGGGTTGTCTCAGAAGATCGTGGTTCCTCAAAGATAGGGTCGGATTTAAGTGCTTCCAATGCTGTGAAATTGATTTCCGGAGTCTCACAATCGATACTCGCCTTGGCCAATGCCAAGAATGGCTTTCCGAGAATGATTGGAGATTGGGTGAATTCCCTTTGATGCTCAATATCAATGATCATGAATTCTACTTTGAGCGGAGCACCTTGGAATTTCATGATGACAGAAATAATTCCTCTCGGCCGCTTTATCGATCGGTCCGCTAATTGTACAATCTCTCGTATCTTTCGAATCGGTCTTAGTTTGAGTTCATGGAATACAGAGGTCGGGAGGATATTAACTGGTGAATCATCATCAATCCGAGCATGGGTGAAAATTGTGTCTTTGATTTTGCAGTCAAATCTGGGCAACCGCTTCACTGTGCGGCTCTTGGTTTTTCTCCTCAACACCAAGGAGGAGGCCATTGACAAAGATATGTCTTTCAGTCTTTGTTCGTATCCTGCCCGACTTTTTGTTCATTAATTTATCTGTTATAAATCTTTTAAGGTCGGGGAAGTGTTCAATGGCCTGTATAAAGGGAAGTTCAAATATCAAGCGTTTTTCCAGTGCTTCCCGTACAGTCGGATCCAAATTCCTCAGATTATCTTCAGTTTTAATTTTTATGAAATTTTCTGAATTTTCAATTTTTTTTTATTTTCAAATATTTCCATTTTTTTAGTATTTTCTGGGTGGTGTGGGGGTGTGGCATGTTCTTCAGATGAAAAGGGGCTCTGGTGTTCAGGGTGAGGGTCAACGACATAGTCATTTTCAGAATTGTCCATAGGTCCCTGAATATCCTCAGAATTTTCAATCTCAGATCCAATAATTTCCTCATTCATTTTACTGTCCGAGCCACCATAGAATGCGATGAGTCGATCGGTAAATTTTTGAAATCTCTCCTCTATTGAATTGAATCTTGTTGTTATCCTCAAAATATCATCCTCAAAATTCAATTCATGATCAATCATAGGCGCAGTCGGTGTGTGTTCGATAATTTCATCTTCCATTTTCTCGTTTGTGCTGGGAGGAGAATTTCTTGGAAGATCCAATATATGATCATTAATTTCAGAAAATATCTACTCAATAATCATGGAAGGCGGCTGCTCATATGGTCCAGTCATGTGGAGTTGATCCGAGTAAAATTTATTTCTTTGATCATGAGTGGTCGGATCTTGGTATGGTGGAGCATGTCTGAAGAAGGGGTTGTCGTTCATGAAGCCTATCGGATTGGTGAAAAGAGATGGTGGTTGAGAGTTTCTTGGAGGAGGTGTTTTGGGTCTAACCGACACGAAATCATTTTCATTGTATAATTTCGATGGGTGTTCCGTCATTTTTGAGAGGAATGGGGGGTTGGATCTGCGAGAGTTTTTGGACAAGAGTTCCATTATGAGGTTCAAATCAAGAGAGGGAAGAGATGATTGCACGGGATAGTCAAGAGAATTTTTATCGAATGTGCGGCTGTTGATCTTGAAATAGGTTCACGCACACCAATGCAAACACAATTCAAACCCCAGGTTCACCAACTCACACATTGAAGCCGTAAGAGTTCGGCTATTATCTTTTCAATTTTAGTTGGTGATAAATTCAATCTTGCAAGCCGTTTAAACGAGATGTTAGGTTTGGAGCTGGGCTCTATCCTAGTGTGCGTCTCTCTCCTCGCTGCAAGATAAAATCAAACAATGTCGGGGTTGCTCTCCCGCAGAAATTCTTGATTTTATGGGTTTTTAAGATCGGCTATATTTAGCAGTCCCAATTTTAATGAGGCGATCACTGAAGAATTTAGATGAACACAAATACACGTCTACCATCCAGTCCCAATTTCCTTTATATTTATGTGATAAAACAAGAGGGAGGAATTCGGGAAAAGCCGATGCACGCGGAAAACTATGATGAATGCTCAGTTAGAAGACTTACAGTGCCTCCTCGCAATCTCCATGTGGGATGCAATACAGAATTTAAAAAATTATACTAAATGAATGCAAGCCGATGAAAAGCCGCACCTAAGTAGAAAGTTCTATTAGCGGGGAAGAATTGAATTAAATTTGGCTAAGTTGAACGATCTATGTGCGTCTTGATTAAAGTGAAGTGTGGCTTAAGATCCTACGAGCACAATCAAAAAATAAAATTGCTCTGAGAGCCGTATGTGCAGGTCTATCCTAATCGCCACTCAAGTCGGGCCCCATCCTCTCCGGAGAGTGAAACAGGCCACGACACACCACAAATAAAGTTCAAGGTCTTTTTACACACGCGAGAGTCCAAACGGACACCGCTATAAATGAGCAGAAATTAAAAGTGCAGAAATTAAAAACCTAGACTCTACGCTCTCTCACGACTCGACTCGATCTTAATTTAATTGCGGTTTCTTCGGGTGTTGGTGAAGATGCGTCGGCTCCTTGAAAAACCGCTCCACGTGCGTCGGGTACCTCGCAAGAAAAATAAGAGAGAGAATGTAAGAGAGTGACTCAGAAAATAATCAAAAATAAAATAAATGAAATAAATGCTGAAAAATAAATACAAGAAATAAAATGGGATTTACAGTGAAAATTTCGGGGGTCAGACTACCCGAATTCGAAGAACCGAACAAAAATTTTCAAAACAAAAATCTAAGCCGTTCGCCTCCCCGGCAACGGCGCCATCTGACGAGTCCGAAAAAGCCACGTTAAGGATGTGTTTTTAATGTTCGAGCGTGAAAATAATTATGTCGTTCGTTGTAGGCGGCGATCGGACACAGCCAAGAAATAACCACAATCTTTAATCAAATTTAATCAAGTGGTTTTTATGTTTATTTTACTTAGGCAAGTCCCAAGGTCGATCACAAGGAGGCAAAGGAACAACCTAGAGTTGTGTCTATCCAATTTTGAGTTCGGTTTTCAAGGCGGTTTTTTTTGGTATTTTTCAATGCAATAGAGGGTGCAATATGCAAATCCGGCCTACTTTATGGACTAAAATATAAATTTCAATGAAATGATGTCTGAAAAATACGAAACTTGGCCGAGATGTAAAATATGATTAAATAAGTGCACTGTAATTTTTATGGAATTTTTAGATGCAGTATGAATTTTTTATGAATTTTTAAATGCAAACAAAATGATTTTCAATATTTAATTATAGTAAATATTAAGCCTACTTATTTTTTAGAACTAAAATTATCTAAGATCTATCACTAGGTAATGGATCTTAGAAAAATCCTAGACCTCAAAAATGTGGGGTTTAATACCTATTAAAAATTAAATAGTGAAATATGCAAAATGATTTTTACAGAGCAAAGTATGCATGCGACTGTAACGAATTTTGGGAACAATGTCAAACAGAATAATCTCTACAATATATGATTTTTCGGGAATTTTTAAAGCAACGGTTAATTAACTACGAATTTCAGAGCATACGACAGGCAAAATACGCAATTTTCCACAAAATAATTTATTAATGATTAACCACTGACCATAAAAATATCCACGATATGTCAAAATGTAGAGAGTCATGTGAGGAACATTATGCAATTTTTAAATAAATAAATAATGCAATAAAAAGGTCCAAAGTTGCAGGGGAACACAGGGGTACATATGCAATTTAAATAAATAAATATAATTAAAAATGCAGAACAGGGATCTATGACTAATTACCGATAAAGTGGAGGGGTCTTCTGCAAATTTGTCAGACAGTCACGTGCAACGGACTGGCTGAGGGACCTTTGCACAAATACGGGAATGTCCAGGGGGTTCTTCGCAATTTACCCCGCGGTCACGTGCATAGCACGTGACCCGGGGGATGGAGCAGCTGCTGACGTCCCCTCACTCACGTGCGACGCACCTGAGGAGGGTCTCGGGCTTCAAGCCCGGCCCGGCGATGTGGAGCGGAGGCGGGAGGGTCGGCGCTCGGTGGAGGAGAGGCCCAGCCCCTGATGGCAGAGCTGTGGCAGACCACCCTCTGGTCGAGGCGGAGTGGGCCGGCGGTGCTGGTGGAGCGACTGGAGGTGACTTCGACGTCGCTGGAGGAAGCTGGCGGAGGGGCTGTAGCAGGCGGTAGTGGCGCGAAGTCGGAGGAGCGGGCCCGGTGAGCGTGGGCGAGGGCCGGCTGTCGATGACGGTGGAGAGCGTTGCGTAGTCGGAGATGAAGGTGACGACGTTGGAGAAACGGGTGAACTCGGTGGTCGTCGGCTCGACGCGGGTAGCGGAGCGGGGCACTAGCGGCGGAGGGTCGCCGTATGCAGCAAGGCGTCACCGCCTTGGATCTCTCCAGCGTAGCACGGAGGTGCTGTCACCACCACCGTCCTGTCGAAACCCGGAGCTATCGGCGGATAAGGGCGATTGGGGGTCGGCGGTGGAGATTAAATAGGGCTGAGGGAGGAGATAAGGGTCGGCGGTTGACGAAGAAGGCGGGGGCAGTTGGGCAGTCAACGGGGCGGCGGCTGCGGAGGGCCGATGGCGGCCGTTGCGGAAGGGGGAGGCGTTGGTTACGAAGGCGGAAAGACCGGGGTTCGTTGGGAGGAGGACGAAGGCCAGCGGCCGTTCGATCGGCCGCGGATCGAACGGCCGCGGAGGGGACACATGGCAGGTCAAAGGGGGGCAGCCGTGGCACGTGCGGAGCACGTGCCTTGGAGCACGTGCGACGCACGTGCGGCCGATTTAATTTAATTTTTTTTATAAAAACGATATAAAAATATGCGAAAAATAGCTGACACATGGCGGCCTCTGGGGCTGCCACGTGTCAGCTCCAGAAAAATCCGAGAATAAAAGATTTCTAAAATCGATAAAAAATAGCAAATGACCTCGGATCGAAAAAGTTCCTTTACGAAAAATATTTGTCTCGACGAGATCTACAACTTTCATGAAGACATCAAAACCAAATTCGGTCAAATATAAAAAGTGAAATTTTGGGGTATGCCATATACATTGAATACCTTGATTTTTGATTTTTGTATTTTTTTGCCATTTTTAACCATAATAAAAATCCGGAAAAATATGGAAAAATCAAAGATAAATAAAAGACACCTAATTCTAATTTTTTTGTATTTTTATTAATAAAGAAAATATATACATAACATATAGGGTCAAAAGCCGTGAAAAAATACAATGTACAAAAGTGACCCAAAACCCAACTTTCATATATGAGCTCCGATTCACTTGAACTTGGTCTTGTTTTGAAGGTAATTGAATGTGCATTAGTTCAAAAGTGAGTAGGATCAAATCGGACACTGGATGGGGAAGATATGTGGCTTTTAGTCTGAAAATCCTGAAACTAGGGTTTGGGTTTTTGGTCCACTTAACAGGGTTAGTGATTTTTTTGTATTTTTTATTTATTCTTGTTAGTGATATGTACATAGTGGAGGTGAGTTTGTGGCATTCGGAGTTAGCATGAAGGAGTTAAAAAATAGGGGAAGTTAGGCTATTTACAGGTCATTTTTGACTTGGATTTTTGGTTTCTTATTTTATGCAGAAATTAATGCTAAAATGCAATTCTTATGAAATCATGCCTGAATGCTAATTATGCAGAATAAATGCAGAAATATTGTTGATTTTGAGGGACTTGAGCTTAATTAATGAGACTTAGAATGGTGAATCCGAGATTCATCAGATACCCATCCAAGCACCAGCCTCTATGATTCAATAACTGAATCAACAGTTGTATGATCATCAAGATGGCCATGGTACATAACCCTAATTGTACTAAGGGATCTATTATGCAAATTGGTTATTCTTCATTTCAGATCAGGGAATGATATTCGCAATAACATTTATTGCATAATGGCTCGCCGTGGGTTCGCATTTCCAATATTCATTCCCAAGAACATAGAAGAACACTGAAGGTGTCTTCCCTCGATCGGTCGATGTGGTGCATTCCAGCCATGTTTCTCGTTGTTGAGATGCTCCAAGTGATCGTAGACATGGTCTGCAGCTACTGGTGAGGTCAAAATTGTCTGGACCCCATCGATGGGGGCCTAGAGCTCGTGAGAGTTCAACGACCTGGGGCTACCTCAGCAGAACACGATCACCCCACATATAGGGTCTTCATGGGCCAATACCTGATGAATCTCCATTTCACACCTTTATTCTATCATTTTGACCTTAAAAACCCTAGCTAATGCATGTAAATAACATTAATTTGTATAAAATAACATCCATTATTTATTGCATTCATTGGATAATAAAGAGAAGTAAAGATAAAGAATAAAATACCGAAGGTATTTTATGAACTAAACCCCGAGACCAAGTCAAGAATTAAATTTGTCGACGAGGAATAAAATAGAGGGAGATAATGGCCAATAAATACATTTTAATTCTATTTATTTATTCATTAATAAGTTACTTTTAGGACCTATTTTATTCTTTATTATTTATTCATCAAATAAAGAAACTTTGTATATAAAAGATGTAGATAATGATGTCTAGAAAAAATATAAAATTGATTTCATGTAAAATTAATATGTAGTGTTCATTTTATACACAAAATAAAAATCCAAAACCCAAACTTTCCATACCCATATCTCTCAAATAAAAACTCAAAATGAATCAAAATTACTTTAATTGTATATAAATTTTAATAAGCTATTTAATGAAGGTGGTTTCATATTTTTTGGAGTTAAGGTGTGAAAGTTAGGTTTTGGACCCCTATTGTACAATATACCCATTTATGATTTTTATAATTTATATTTTATAACTTTGTAAATATTATCTATAATATATGTATATATTAAAAATACAATAAAACCATAAATAAAACATAAAATAAAATAAGTTTGTTTAAATATATAGGTAAAAACCTATGTTCATACCAGTAAATAAATAAATAAAAGAGAAATTCATTCTTTCATTATTTATTCTTTTATATTTTTATACTATTGTAAATATTCTTCATATTGTATTAAAAATATAAAGATAGAATAAAACCAAAGAAATACATTAAAATTAAACCATGTACAAAATACATAGATAAATATACAATAGCTATAGTTATATAATTTATACCCCTATTTATTTAAGTATACAAATAACATCATAAAAATATAATAAAACTATTTTTATACATATAAAAATAAGTTGTATATATATAATAAAATAATAAAATAAAATATACAAAATAAAAATAAAATAGCCAAAACATAGATGGATATATAAAGATACCATCAAAAATTAACTTATAATAAATAACACAAAAAATAAAAATAAAATCATATTAAAATACTACTTGAAATATTAAATATTTTTAATAATAAAAAATTAATAAAATCATTTATTATATTTAATTAATTATTTTCTAATTAAGGGGACTTTTTTGTCCGTATGCGGACTGACGTGGACTAATCGGGGCCCAGGGTTTGTTGACCCCGGTCAACTCCCTCTGGCGCCTTTGACTTTTGTCAGACCCATCGAATCCCTTGATTTCAACCATTTTTTCTACTTCCCCTAGATCTCCATTACCCTCGATCCCTTCACAAGATCTATTCCCTGGTCTTCTGTGATTCACGCCCAAATCTTGGATCGATTGTACATAGCATCAATTCTTTCCAATCCGCCCATCAATAAGGGTGCTCAACTTGTATAAATAAAAACCTCCCCCTCCTTCGAATTTGGTGGTCGTAAGTTTTTTAAAGTCCCCGCCTCTGGCCTAATGTGTCTCCACGTGACAAGTGGAGTACCCCTGGAGGGTCCGAGTGGATTGAGGGAGGATGGAGGTGCACCCACAGTGGCTTGTCGGCCACCTCTACTCCTTGCCTTTGCCGGCAAGTACGAGCTGCGCCCTTACTTTTTGTAGGATTAGAATTAGTCTTAGGTTTAATTTTGTATCTTTAAATTCGCATATTAGCTAATTAATTAGCCTAGTTTAACTTGGTTCCCTCACCGGAGTTCTCAAGCTCCGACGACCATTTACCTATGTGTCCCCCTTGTTCCGACCACGCATACCGTCCCACTTCATTTTTCTAGTATTCCTCCATCTTTAGCCCACCTTTAGTCACCCAGATCACACCGTGATCTGGAGAACCGTGATTCCTCCACCACCCTCCCGGAGCACATTACATTCACCCCATCTCCGACCTATTCCACGCTTAACCGGGTCGAGGCACTTTGCCCTCGACCCCCGAGTTTGTTGATGAAGGAACCACGCATGAAGGACCCATCTGAGAAAGCTTTGAGGATAGAAAGCACCTTCAGAAACTATGGACTTCTAGGGCTCGATAAGCGAGCCCCAGACCTTTCTAGCACCGCCAATTACCGTGGAACATCACCAGCGAGCTTCCCGGCATTTCAGAGGCGGGATTGGTGGCCGGAGGAGGCCCTAGGCCCGATCGAAGGAGCTCCAAGTAATCCTTCTTCCATGTTCTTCCTGATGCATTTAGAACCGTCAGATCTGGGACCGTTCTTCCAGAGCAGCAACGTACGCCAGATCATCCAGTGCCTCGACTGTCAGATCGCTTCCCACAATCTAATCACATACGTTCATTGTCGAAGCGTCATCGACAAGCGTGGAGTGGACGCGTGGCAAATGAAGATATCCAAACTATCCGTTCTCGCACAAAGGATGGGGTAAATTGCATATCCTACCCCGAATATTTTTGTATTTATTAATTAACCCTGTAAATAAAATATGTAGTTTAAATAAATGTGGAAATTTTGCATGCCGACCCCTGTACTTCCTGCATATTGCACTTAGGTCCATTCCATGTCACCTCACATACCGTCCCACGTGAGGTGGCCAATTTACAAGGATGCCCTTGTGGCCTTTTATATTTATGTTAGGTCTATAAAATTTAATATATATTGTATATTAAATTTTGGGAAAATTGCACTTAAGTCCCATGGTGTTTATTTTATTTGCAATTATGCTCTTTCTAGTGTATGAATTTTGGTGCTCGAAAATCATTTATTTAAAATAGAACCCTTGCTTTAAAAATCAAGAAAAAATAGGGTTAGATGCATGCTAACATGTACTTTAATGCCACCTTTTTATTTTAGCATTTTTAGCATTTTTCCTATATATTAAAATTAAAATGAGCATATTTTTGCCCCTGTTTGTGTTATAAAATACCAAAAAATAGAAAAATGTTCTAAAAAATCCAAAAATTTATATGTTGTTTGTTTTATCCCATTTTAACCCCAAATCAAAATCCCCAAAAATAGAAAAAGAAAACATAAAAAAATCAAAAAGCTCTAAAATCCTTTATAAAAATCTAAAAATCACTAAAAAAAATCCAAAATTATATTTCTTAATTTTCTCTATATAATTATATACATGTAAAAAATGATTTGGGAAATTTTGAACCTTATTTCCTATTTTTATATTCAAATCAATTTCAGCATATTTTTTAATCCTTGATTTGGGATATTTTTTATTTTAAAATCCATAAAAATTAGCAAAAAAATTCCAGAATAATCACAGAAACATTATAAAAATATATAAAACCTAACAACAATGTATTTATTGTATTTTATTTCTTTTCGCTACTATTTATAATTATATTACTTTATATGGCATATATAGCCTTATATAGTATATTATATATTAAAAAAGATAAAAAAATATGTACAAATCAGAAAATATAAAAATAATAATAATAATAAAATTAACAAATATATATAATATATATTTAACAAATATAAAATTTAAAAAACCCACAAAAATAATAAAATTGACCAGAGAAAAGGACAAGTTTTTTAGCTTAATTACTCCCATCTACCATTTGCTCCCTAAGTTTGACCTCTACACATGCTTACATCTATATACATTTGTTGTAGAGTTATAATAAATTTTAACTCCACATTTTTGCTATTTATTGCTTGATTCATATTGAGGGTTAATTGTTGATTGATTCGGATTTTCTTGTGGGTCGCCACAGCAACTGTGTCCCCACCTTGTGTGAGACATATTTAGACCCCTAGCAAAACTCGATTCATCAATACCTGCATAGGAAGATAGACAAAGCACGGGTGAAGCCTCATGGACTTTTATTGGTGGAGGAAAGTCAAAAATGAGGTGCAACGGAGGCACTTCGATGATGGTAGAAGAGGGAAAGTTGAGGACTTGATCTAGAGTAGATCAAGGGGACCTAGGTGGATCTGGAGGTGGAGAAATGATGAGGGGGGATGATGAGATGGTGGTTGGGTTGAACAAGGGTAGCACAGGTGTGGACAGTGGCCGGAGCCTAGAGCTCCGGCGAACTTTAATCTAAGGAACTACACTAGAAATTGCAGTAAAATCATGAAACAAAAAATGAATTAAATGCAAAATTAAGATGCGAAGTAAATGCGAGAAGAAAAGCTAACCATCAATGCCTCAATAGGTCGCTACTCAGCCTCGAAGCACCAACGACGGATATAAGCTCCGACGAAGGGGATGTTGCATCAAACACTCCCCCTCCACACATCAAAACGATGAAATCAACTCCCTATCACGAAGCTGCTACCCCGAATAAAGAGATTTAAAGGGAAAAGTGGGTCCAATATAGATAAAAAATAAAAAATGGAGATTGGATGTTATTTATATGCAAGACTAGAAGACTTGAAAGATCAAGGGTTTACGGATGATAGTATATATGTACATTGGACCTAAGTATATGGCACGATGGAGGAACATGATGCGAAGATTTTTCATCAAGGAACCAAACTCCATCGTGCAATGTATCATAGCCAAAAAATGATGAAAGTCGGAAGAAAGGCAGGTCACGGGTCTCTAACAAGGGAGGCGCTGGAGACCAGATAGTTGACCGAGGGTCAATTGTCGACGTGCGCCTATTGGTCCATGTAAGACCACCACGCGACAAATCAGAAATAAAAAAGAAGAAATAAATGAAAATAAAATATCTACGTATTTTATTAATAAAAAGTCAAAACATGAAAATTGTTTAGTTATTTACAGACTATTTAATTATGATTTTTATTTGTTTAACAAACTAATATAGTAGATATTATTATTTATAAACTATTTTATAAGTATTTATATAAGTATGTTTTATGAATTTTTATTTATTTTTTGGTTATTTCTATACATATTACCATATTTACTCATTTTATTTATTTACAATATATTTTAAGACATATTTACATATTTCTGTTAGTTTTTTTATAGTTTTATTTGTGTACTCAAATAAATACATGTACAGTGTATTATATGTACAATATACCTATATATTAGTATTCTATTATTTATTTATGATATATTTTTTTATTTTATTCATGTTTCTTGTATTAGTTATGTTCCATCCATTATATATATTTATTTAACATATACCAGGGACAAAAATGAAAAGAATGAAATATTGAACATCATATACACATACACAGTACAATAGGACCCAAAATGCTACCTTTTGCATCTTAAATCCATTTTCAATGAAATTACCTTCATTAAATGGATAATTTAATTTTAAAAACAATAAAGGTGAGCTTGGTTCATTTTGAGTTTGTATAGAGGAGATATTGGTCTGTGAAGTTCGGTTTGTGGCTTTTTCATCTGTGTACAAGTTGCATTGTGTAAGATTTATTTTGAAAATTATTTTTATAATTTTCTATACATTAATATGTACAAGTTTCATGTTAAACATTTTATTTAAGGTCTGTATAATGAGTAATAAAATAGTGCAAGAATGGTTATTTTTAGTGAATTAAATTAGGGTATTTTTTACAGAATTTTGCACTATCTCCCCTACTTTTATTCCTTGTCAACTAGGTCAATATTTACTTAGTCTTGGTATTTAAGGTCCTTCAATATCTTTTATACTCCATTTATTTTTCTTTTCTTTATTCTTTTATTTTGTATTTAAATACAAGTATTGATGTATCATTTACAGGTAAATCATGAATTTAATTTGCATAAGTTAGCATCATTTACATGTGTTAGATATGGATTTAAATGCAAAATAAAAGAATAAAGGATTTAAGTCTAGCATGTGAGGAATACGTGTATGTATGTGGGTGTGTACGAGTATATGGAGCAATGTGGTCATGAATTTAAGAGTGTATAGAGGTATTTGCACATGTATACAGGTGTATGAGGAATACGGGTATGCACATGGATATGGAAGATTGTATGGAGCAACGTGGGCATGCATATAAGAGTATATGGAGGGGTATGGACATATATGCAAGTGTGTGAGGAATATGAGCATGCATGTAGGTATGTATGAGTGTATGGAGCAATGTGGGCATGAATGTAAGAGTGTTTTGGAGGTGTATGGGCATGTATGCAAGTATGTGAGGAATATGGGTTTGCACGTGGTTGTGTAAAGAGTGTATGGAGCAATGTGGGCATACATATAATAGCGTATGGAGGTATATGGGCATGTATATAATTATGCGACAAGTGTGGGTATGCATGTGGGTGTGTACCGGTGTATGGAGCAATGTGGGCATGTATATAAATGGAGGGGCTTGGTCATGTATACAAGTGTATGAGGAATACAGGTGTGCATGTGGGTATGTATGAGTATATGGAGAAATGCAGGCATGAATGTAAGAGTGTGCGTATGGAGATGTATGGGCATGTTTGCAAATATGTGAGGAATATAGGTATTATGTGGGTGTGTAAGAGTGTACAGAGGAATCTGATCATGAATTTAAGAGGGTATGGAGGTATTTGGAGGTATTTGATCTTGTATGCAAGTGTATGAGGAATGGGTGTGCATGTGGATATGGAACAGTGTATGGAGCAACATGGGCATGTATATAAGTGTACATGGAGAGGTATGGACATGTATGCAAGTGTATGAGGAATATGAGTATGCATGTGGGTATGTATGGGTATATGGAGCAATCTGGGTATGCATGTAAGAGTGTATGGAGGTGTATGGGCATGTATGCAAGTATGTGAAGAATATGTGTATGCATATGTATGTGTAAGAGTATATGGAGCAATGTATGCATGTATACTAGAGTGTATGGAGGTGTATGGGAATGTATACAAGTATGTGAGGAATATGAGTATGCATGTGGGTGTGTACGAGTGTATAAAGCAATGTGGGCATGTATGTAAGAGTATATGGAGGGGTATGGGCATGCATGCAAGTGTACGAGGAATATGAATATGCATGCATGTATGCAATGGAACAATGTGGGCATGAATGTAAGAGTGCATGGAGGTGTATGGGCATGTATGCAAGTATGTGAGGAATATGGCTATGAATGTGAATGTGTAAGAGTATATGGAGCAATATGGACATGTATATAAGAGCGTATGGAGGTGTATAGGCATGTATGCAAGTATGTCAGGAATATGGGTATGCATGTAGGTGTGTAAGAGTGTATGGAGCAATGTGTCCATTAAGTTAAGAGTGTATGGAGGTATTTGAGCATGTAGGCAAGTGTATGAGGAATATGAGTATACATGTGGATATGGAAGAGCGTATGGAGCAACGTGGGCATGTATATATAAGAGTATATGGAAGGGTATGGACATGTATGCAAGCGTATGAGGATTAGAATATGCATGTAGGTATGTATGAGTGTATGGAGCAATGAAGGCATGACTGTAAGAGTGTATGGAGGTGTATGGAAATGTATGCAAGTATGTGAGGAATATGGGTATGCATGGGGTCGTGTAAGAATGCATGGAGCAATGCGCTCATGAATTTAATAGTGTATGAAGGTATTTGGTCATGTATGCAAGTGTACGAGGAATATCAGTATGCATGTAGGTGTGTAAGTTTATGAAGGTATATGAGCATGTGTGCATATGTATGGATGTATTTGTTTAAGTGTAGGTATATATGAAAGAAGAGATAGTTTGTCTATATGCTAGAGGTATATATGGGTAAAGGTATGAACAACTGAAAGCTGGGAATTCAACCAATTCAAATGAGTCTAATGTGATGTCCGAACAATTAGGGGAATTTTTTACATTATAGACACATGTGCACAATTTTTTTTAGTAAGGCAGCGAATCGATAAAATGAATTAATTGTCTGGTTAATGTGTATTACCACAAGATACATATTTCTTGTTTAATCATGTATATACAACACGTGTATCTATATAATTTAAGGTTTGTATATATTATGAAATGCATATTAACTTTATTTAGTTCGGAGGTCTTGAGTTAATGGAATCCTTGGTAATTTCGAGGCAGACACTATGTAGATATTCCTTGCATATAACATTTATTTTTTGCTAATTTTCAGCAGCCTAACCACAATCCTCTTCGATATACCAAATTGATCTTTTAAAGGTCAATTAATGCATCTTTGATGCATTATTAAACTTTAAAAGGTCAATTTAAGAGGTATATTGGAGAGGTGTATGATTAGGCAAAAATTTAATAAAGAATAAATATTATATGAAAGTAATCTCTACATCGTGTCTGCATCGAAATCATCGAACGTGCAAAACTAAAAATAAATAAAATATTATTTCCTTGTCTCATCTTAATTATGTGGGTATCTGCATCGAAATCATCGAACGTGCAAAACTAAAAATAAATAAAATATTATTTCCTTGTCTCATCTTAATTATGTGGGTATGGATGTAGGAGGGTAAGTCTGAATGTGAGTAATAGATAAAAGTGGCTAATGTAAGAGACATATGTGGCTTATGTAAGAGAGTGCAGTTCTTGATGGGTGGTTTTGTAAGTGATGAATAAATCTCAATCTCTCCTCATGGTGTAGGTTAAGCGATGGACCTTGCACGTTCTTGGATGTACAATTGTTTTGATTCTGATGGCTCTCTGAGCAAGATATTCCTACACGGTGTGCAAGGCTTCCTTAGGTTTGCTTACGTACAAGGATTGAGGATTGCTGATAGACAGGGAAATATTATGTGTCCATGCAAGAAGTGCGATCTAATGAAGAATGCATCAAGGAACATCATTGTAGAATACTTGTGTGGAAAAGGATTTGTCGACGAGTATACAACATGATATGGTCAGAAGAGGCATTCTAATGTTGAGACGTGTGATAGTCCTGAGAATATGTTCGCCCAAATTATTAGAGATATAGTCGGATCTGAATTCAAGCAGGCTTCTAAATTAGAGGAGAACGATGCAGACAATCAGCAATTTGAGGCCTTATTACAAAAGGCAGAGGAGTCATTATTTCTTGATTGCCTTAATTTTTCCCAATTATATGTTGTTATTGAGTTGTTGTCTTTGAAGATTCAGTACATCAAGACATATTCTAGTTTTGATGTCATAATCAAGTTGATAAAGAGAATGCTGCGCGGGTAAAATGAGTCATCAAAAAATTCTATAAGGTCAAGACAATGATGAGTAAATTAGGTATGCAGTGAAAGAGTTATCACCACCACCTAAACTACCAGTAGAAGACTTTCATGCTTGATTATTACAGTTGAAGGGATGTGTTGATGATATGCTTCACGGCTTTGGTGTAGATCATAACTAGACAAAGATGAGCATCTTTTGGGAGTTACCATATTAGACAAAACTACTTGTTATGCATATCTAGTATATATGATGCATGTAAAAAAGAATGTTTTTGATAGTGTATTTCATAAAATATTCGACACTCCTTGGAAGACCAAAGACATGTAGAATGTACGAAGAGATTTAATGAGCATATGTGCTCGATCAGATTTGTCTTTGGTAAAGAGCATATAGATGGTTCATTTTCCACGTCAATTTCAAAATACACACTAAGAAAAAACCAAGAAAGTAAGTATGTACATGGACCTCAGAACTAGGATTCCCATATGATTATGTTTCGAATATTTTTGAAACTAGTTGATCAAAAGAGAATTATTTTAAGATTATGGAAAGTCATTATTGTCATGTTTTCGTGGAGCAACTATTACCAATTTCATTCAAGGGTTTGCTCCTAAAGACAATTGCCGATGTTCTGGTAGAGCTCAACAACTTTTCAAAGGCATTTGTTCATCGAAGATCACCGTCTTTGACACGATGAACTTAGAAAAGATGTGTTGATCCTTTATGCAATCTAGAGAAGATTTTTCTGTCATTGTTCTTTGATTCAATGGATTACCTCATAGTACACTTATAGTACAAGGTTAAGGCTGGAGGACTGGTTAATTACTGTCGGATGTACCCTTTTGAGATGTATCACTAAAAACGTATCATTATTAAATATTAAATATTCTTTCTCTAATAGATGGGTATGTATAGGTATATATTCTTTTTGAAACAGAAGGTTTCGAACAAGAATAAGGTTGAAGGGTCCATAAGTGCATAATATATCACAAAGAAAGTTGCAAACTTCTTGTGCGAGATACATGTCTGAGGATGCGGAGACTGTTCATAACTACCTTCTACTAATGAGGTTCTAACCACGAAAGTATATATCTGCCTTTCTATGTTTTGTTCGAGTGGTGAGCTATTTAGCAAGGGGAGGACTCGTATGATGACTCCACATGAAAAAGAAGCAGTAGAGCTATGTTCTGGACAATACAGACAAAGTTTAACCATATGTTGAGAATGTATTTATGGAAAGTAGACACCTATATGAATTGTAAAATCTTAATTTATTTATTTTTAATAATGGAGAGAGTATAGGAAGAAGATAACTAAATATAATCTGATGTTCAATGAAAGTGAGGTGATCGAAGAGTTTCAAAAGATGTTTGCAACGTGTCTTAGAGAGCATGTTGGGTCATTGGACCTGACTGACGGGAAGTCAAAAATGTTACATGAATTCACTCTAGATCCAAATTACATGGTAAAATAGTTTAACGGTTTCTATGCTAATGGATCAATATTCCACTTGTCAAAAGGGGATAAAGGATTGTGCACATGTAATTCTTGTAGTATAGTATTAGGTTCTTGTTATCGCAAGGATAGCTTAAGCTATTGTGGGATTCTCCGAGAGGTTACTAAATTGGAGTATAATATGCCAGCGCCAAATCACTCTACATATTTTCTTATGACTGGTTGATCCACAATGAGGATTTGACGTACTCTCGGCATGATATGATTGAGGACATTTCTGGAAGATATATAAGAAGGTTTGAGCACTTTATCTTAGCTTCTCAAATTAAGCAAATACGTCACGTACCTTGAGTAGGTAAAAAGCGAAGGAGAAATGATTACTTAACTGCATTAAGAAGGATGACTTGTGTGTACATTGACACTAACGTCGTATCAGAAGAGGGTCAAGTTTCGACGGGCTTATTGATTTTTGAACGAGAATATCCACAACAAATTGCATTACTCGTGGTTGATGGGTTAATGAATGCAACATCATATCTTATTATATCTTTATTTTTTTCTCATTAATTTTAGTATTCAATGTTAATTACTTAAAGTGTATTCAATAAAGTGAAGGCGATAACGAGAGTAGGAGGCTTTTCCTCCAGGAGAGGCGGCTCTGGCAGTCATGGTGGTTCTCGAGATGGCGATCAATCGCCTCCATCCCAGCGTGATGGTAATAAATATTTTTTTTTATAAATTTCCATATTTAATTTAAATTCACATTACCCTTGTTGTTTTATAAATATATCTCGATATAATTTGTGGCGTTTATTTTCTTTACAGCCGACAGATCATGGGACCACATATGAGTGAATTCGTTCAGAACTGCTGATAAATCTCTATTTCATCACCTTTATTCTTTCATTTTGACCTTTAAACCCCAGCTAAATGTATGTATATATCATTATTTAGCATAAATTAACATTTAGTACTTATTATATAACTATTGCATAAAATATTATATTTAAATCCAAAATAAAAGATTAAAAAAAGAAAAAATAAAATACCAAAGGTATTTTATGACCCGGAACCTCGAAACTTATGCATCATGATGACCGGGTTGACATGGATTAAAGTAGGGGAGATAAAGGCTAATAAATACATCAAACCCTAATTTGTAGATTCTTCAATAAGTCCAATTTGGGACCTAATTTATTCTTTATTATGTATACATCAAATTAATAAATTTTGTACATGAAAGTTGTAGATAGAAATATAAAGGAAAATACAAATTTTATTTCATAAAAATAATGCATATTGTGCATTCTGCACTAAGAATAGAATTCCAAAATTCCAACTTCACAGACATGTATGTTGTCCACATGAACTCAAAATCCATCAAAATCATCTTTAATTGTATATAACTTTTTATTAGCTATTTAATGAAGGTGGTTTCCTTTAATGAAGGTGGTTTCCTTCAATTTGGAGTTAAGATGCAAAAGTTAGATTTTAGACCCCTATTGTATAATATACTGGAATAAAATATTCATTTTATTTATTCTTTATAGTTTTTCATTATTTTATATGTTTATAATTGTGTAAATATTCTTTATAGTATATGTTTATAATTAGAACAAAATAAAATCATCAAAAAATGCTAAAATAAATAAGTATATTTCTATACATAGATGAATACACTGTATATATACCTACATAATTAATATCCATATTAATTTAAGTATGCAAATGACTTTAGAAAAATATAATAAAAATATATTTGTGTATATTTAAATAGGAAAAATGGCACTGCCCCCACCCCATTTTTCGTCATTTTTTTAAAACATCACCATGTATATTCATCCCTATATCCCTCATATATGTCATTCGAATTTCGTCAGAAACAGAGACTCCTACATCCTCCATCGAGATAGTGTCGATTTAAAAAATCCTGTTACCGTTAAAAATTGACTATCTGGATGGAGGTCATAGGAGTCTTTGTTTCTGACGAAATTCGAATGGCATATAGGACGGATATAGGGATGAATATACATGATGTTATTTTTCAAAAAAAATAAAAAAATGCGAAAATAAGGTGGGGGTAGCCATGTTGGCTGCCCCTAGGGGCAGCCACATATACCTCATTTAAATAAGTTATAAATATATAAAATATGTATACAAAATAATAAAATTCTAAATAAAATACACATTATATAGGTAAATATACATATAAATATACTTATAAAAAGTAACCTATAATAATTAAGTTGTAAAATAAATAAAAATCATAATAAAATACTACATAAAATAATAAATATTTTTTTATTTTTAGTAAAAAATAATAAAATCGTTTATTGTTTTTAAATGAATTAAAAAAGGTTAACTTTACTATTTTGTCTTTTAGTAGTCTAACTGGACCAATAGGGAGCATCCATTCGTTGACCTGGGGTCAACTCTTATAACCCCAATCGTAGCCTTGTCAGCTTAGCTACGTCCCTCTTTTCTCGAATTTTTCCACCATGATACAAGGCTCGAGGCCTTGTACTTCCTTCGTAAGATCTCCTCCATGTTCATCCAGGATCCTCGTCGACTCTTCTTCTAGGACTGAGCATCTTTGAGATATCCGCTAACCGTAGGCGAAGTCCTTCCATTCGTCACTGTATATATCCTCCACCTCCTCCATTTTTTGTTTTTTCGGTTCCCTTTTTCTCCACTTCAGCCCCTCAGATTGCTCCTTGATGAATCCTTGTTCATCACTCTTTATTCTTTTATTTAGCTAATTATCTTGGCAAAACATCATGTAAATAGGTATAAATACAATAACTTAGCAATATGCATGCATGTGTTAATACTACATAATTAGCATGTATTTGTGCAAAAATAAAAGAATAAAGAATAAAGAGAAAAGGAAGGAAGTATTTAGAATAAATACTGAGTGACCCGGACCCCAAGAGAGGGCCAAGCATTAGCATGATCGCCAAATAAAACAAGTAGAGAGAGATAGGGCCACTCTACCTTGTATATATATCTGGTGTGTACATAAATTATTTTTGCCAAGATAAAAAATAAAATATATTTTTACTTCCTTGTATATATTTCTAAAAATAAAATAAAAATTAGAAAAATAAAATAAAAATAGAATAAAATTCTTTCTCTCACTTGTACATAATACATGTATGTATATCTTCTTCCCTATTTGTTTTATACCCATAAGTACATAATAAAAATAAATTAAAAATTGTTTTAGACTCCAAAAATTATTTTGTAAATAAATAAAATATAAAAATTGGGGTATTTTTGTGAAAATAATAAATTAAAAATAATTGTACAAAATACATAGGTATAATATACCTGTATATAATACAATATATTGTATATAGAATAATTTATTTTCGTAAAAATAAGTAAAAATCACAGAAAAATCCCTTGAAAAATAATAAATATTTTCATTTTATTCATTTTTTAATTTAAATTCATTTATTATTTTTAATCTATTTATTTTTGATTTTTTGCTATTTTGTCCTCTAGCCTATCTTGTCTTTTCCTCCAGCACCCGTGATTGGCCCACGTCAGATTGTTGACTCGGGTCAACCCCCTCTTCCAAGGCTTGACCTGACCTAAATGCTTCACCGGACCTTCTTCTCCCAATTATCCTGGGAGGATCGTGCATACCCATGCCCCGATTCTTCGCCCGCACCTTCCCCGTGGATTCGTGACCCTCGCGGATCCCTAAGAAGGTGTGGATCTTCCTTGGTTCACATGCTTCTACCCGATTTCTCCAGCCACCTGGGAGCATTATAAGATCTCTTCATCTGCCTCCCCAGGTTAGCAGCTCGTGCCTCTCTCACTCTCGATACCCTAGATACCTTCAGCGTGGTGACAACCGTCTGAAGAGCCTCCTGGTGATTGATTTGGTGCATCGCCGACGCTCCCCCTTCATGGCCGAACCTCCACCGCGAGAAGCCTCCCTCGCCTTCTACCGCTTGGTTGAGGCCATAACCCTGCCGACCCCTTCGCTTGGAGCTCAGGAACCCATACGGACCTTCAGGTAACCCCTTCATCCTCCACCTTAGTCCATTCACTTAAATCTTTCATTTGCCGCCACCGCACCTCTGCCAGCTCCGACCAATCGGTCGGAGCTCCTTCACCCACACCCGTGCCGTTCTGATATCCGCACACGATCACCCTCCATCTCCCTCCGCGACCTGACCACCCTGATCGTCGTCTATTTAGCCGAGATTAGGTCTAGGATCACCTCTACCGCGTCCGCCGGAGATCGAGCCCCATTCACCATCGCTTCTTTGGCTTTTATTCCAAATAACCTAGACCAGAGCATAGCTCCGAGTCAGAGCTACTCGTTGCAGGTATGTTCGCGCGCTGAATGCCTCCAGACCATCCTCTCCAGAGCTCGCCGGAGCAGCTCCAGGTGCCCACCGTCGTCACGCCTATCTGACCGTCGGAGCTCCCATCTGAGCCATTCACCGGACGCAGAACCGTCCCACGATTGCACTGGCACCTTCTGATCTTCCATCGGGGCCAAGGATCTCGTCCTTGGCTCGGGCAAAGTTCATCCAGGGGTTGTTCTTCCTGACGTATTCTGCATCAATGGATCGACGTCACCTTCCATATTCTATCCTAAGCGTCCATCCATCCAATGTGTCAGACCGTTAGATGTCAGATCTAACGGCCCCATACGTGCCACGACCCCGACTATCTGATACCGTCAGATCTGACACCTGACGCCTGCAGAGCCGCACGATCACACCTAACCAACGGCCGACACGTGGCCTCTCACGCGCGACTTACGTGCACCGAGGGTATATAGCTCCTTTTACCATGCATTTATTTCACTTTATGTTTTGGTCTGTAAAATAAAAGTTATAGCTGAACCTTTTTGCACTTTAGTCCCTACAGTTTCTGGTATTTGCTATCTAGTCCTCCCTGTTTGGAGGCACGTGTATTGTCACGTGAGTAGTGGTGATTTTTCATGATCCGTCCTGGACATTTCTTATGTTAATATTTGAATGAAAGTTTTTCTGAAATTGCATTTATACCCCTACGAACGTTGAATTGACGCATGTACAGAATTTATTGGTGAATTTGTAATTTTTATCCTAGATTTTTGTGTTCGTTAATAATTAGTCCAGAAACTTTGATAAATTGCACTTAGGTCCCTATAATCTGTGTGTTGTTTTTAATTAAATAAATATCAAAAAATTCCCAAAAAATTACACGTGGCTCCTGCCACTGTGTAGTATTTTTGACAATTTTTGAAATACATTTTGATTTTATTCGCTATTTTCTAAAAATCAAAAACCCTAAAAAGTGTCCCTGTCTATTTTAGAAAATCAATTAAAAATAGAAAAATATCTTTAAAAAATCCAAAAAAAATCGTGTGCGCTTGTTTTGTCTTGTTTTAATTTCTTTGGGATTTTTATTCCACTCTTTTATAAAACAAGTAAAAATTGAAAAAGACCAAAAACTTTATAAAAATCATTAAAAATTCATCAAAAATCAAAAAATTGTGTTTTCATTTTTTTGTAGTTAGACTTTATTTTATATTTTCATACAAAAATGTTGCCAAGATTTTAGAGGCACTTTAGACATTTTTTATTTTCCTCTACATCTGAGCTGCACACGGTTTGCAATTTTTGTCTTTCTTTTATTTTTAGAAAATTATATAAAAATCAGAAAACCCCCATAAAATACCCAAAAACATCTGAATATTTAAAAAAAACAAAAATATTTTTCTTTTGAGTTTTTGAGTACTTTTGGGCCTATAAATAATTGCTTGAGTGTTGCTTTTGCCATTTCTTTATTCCTTTTCTTAAAAGAAAATCAAAAAAATAAAAAAAATTAAAATCACCAAAAATACCTTTATTTCTTGGATTACGTGACTACTTCGTAGGATTCATTCTATGCTCCTCGTGTTTGACCCTGGTGGCTATACTAGGTTAAATAATTAGCAAGACTACTTGCCTTGGTTTTCGTGTTTGATTTCTTTCTATGATGGTCTGATTTTTCTCGTTAAGCCCGGTTCGAGTGGTTGAGGTTGCAAGGACCTTTGATATCACTTAACCTTAGTTGCTCAAGTCGCTCATCACTCCTCCACCACCCAATAACTGCCCAGACCAGCTTGCCCGTCCACGGCCATTCTTTTTAGTCTTTTTGTAGGTTTGTAAAGGGGCATTTGAGTCCCATTCAAAGTTTAGTAGGTGCTCCAGGTTCCATGTCGTATCAGGACCCCATCGATGGGTCCTTGAGCTTCTAAGCACCACCAGTAGCTATTGTAGATTTACAGGAGCATGTAGAGCCATTCGACGGTGCTCCAGGTGGCCAAGGTGTGTCATGCATCAGATTAAAGTTCTCTAATGGTGAGTTCATCAACCATTCTTCCACCGCCATCCAAAGTCATCCGATCAAGATCTAGTTGCCCGGGTGTACAACTGTCGTCGGATCAGAAGAGCCTCCACCGTCGAATCTCCTTGGGAGATCTAATCTCAACCGTAGCAGGCGAAGCGTCATCGCTCGCAGAAAGCACGGCATGTGTTAAGTGGGCGACACATAGCCGCACAATCGTGCGCGCATGGGGGTAGTTTACATATTCAACCCCTACTTTTTTATAGTAATATTTAATATTTAAACTTTCTATAGTAGTTGTAAAAGTTCTATAAAAAGTGCAAGTGGATCCCCTGATTTTTGAGATATTACACTTAAGTCCTTGCCAACTCAGCTCACGTGGTCCCCCATGTAAGATGGGTATTTTACAATTATACCCTTATGGGTTTTTATACACTGTCTTTAATTTTAATTGCAAATATACCCCTGCTAGTTCAATCAATTTTTGTGCATGTTCTCTATTTTCTAAAAATATCATCCGTTCTCCAAAAGTTATGAAAAAAATAGGATTGTGTGACTTTTTGCATGCTCTTCCATACTATCTAATTAGTTTTTGCATTTTAGTCATATTTCCTATTTATTAAAAATCAAAATAGCATGTTTTATTCCTTGTTTGCTTTAAAAATCCAAAAAAATATAATATCATAACTAAAAATTACAAAAAAATTGTATTTATTTATTATTGTATTTTTACCTCTAGACCAAAAAATCCTAAAGATAGAAAAATAAAATTGCTAAAAATAAAAAAAAACTTCAAAAAACTTATAAAAATTATAAAAATCTTTTAAAAAACCAAAAGTATTTAATTCTATATCTGAATTTTCTTTATATTATATATTATATATAAAAATTAGTGTTGGAAAATTTAACTCTATTTAGTATTTTTAAATCTCCAAAACATTCAGCCTATTTAAAAGGTTTGATTTTGTGTATTTAGGACTTTAAAAGTCCCTAAAAATAAGTAAAAATTCCTAAACAAAAACATTAGAAAAATATAAAAGGCACAAAATATTTTATTTTATAATTTTTGGTTATTTTTAGTTGTATTTATAATTATATTACCCAATATTATATATATCTATATATAGTTATATATATACTTATACTATATATTAAAAGAAAAAGATATTAAAAATAAAAAATAAAAATAAAATAAAAATTGTAAAGTTAATTTTTTTACAAAAATTAATATTATATAAATATTAAAAAGAAAAAGATAATTGTTTTACAAATATACATTATTATTTACTTATTATTTATTTATAAATAATAACTAGTGCTACCATGTATTGATCCCTGTGTTCGACACTCTACACACTTGCACCTATACACACATTTTGTAGAGTTAAATACAATAAATTTTAGCTCCACACACTTTGCATTTCTTTAATCATTGATTACATGTTAATTGTTGTTTAAATTAGTGGTTCTTGTTCAGTCGCCACAACGACGGTGTTCTCACCTTGTGTAGAAAATCAGACCAACGAAAATACTATTCAACAACTGCATTTCTCTTGGGATGGAGGTGCATGTGCTCCTGCTATGGTATATGGAGCACATTCCATCCCATCCATCCTCTTCTGACGAACATCAACCTACTCTGTGGTCTTCATGTCACAAGGACAAGTCGATGCCAAATGTGGAGGATGTATGCGACACCCTTGTCATGACTCATCGTACCACCTTCACAATCGTGACCATCTCTTCCTTAATTAAATTTCTGAATTTACATAGTATTTCCAATATACTATGTCAAACTTATATGATGAAGTTGAACGATATATTTATGCACGGAAATGTCAACATAATGTAGTGAAGGAGTTGTGCGAGGCCTGGAAGAGGTTTCAGGATTGTGAGGAGTACATATGGGCTCGTAGGAGTCTGTCTAACCAGCAAAGGATCATGGATGGTGTCTATGTAAGTAAATTCATCCATATCTATTTGAGAATTCTTTTGACTCATATATGTTTGATAAAAATACATTTCAAATGCAGAACACTTATGACATATGTTCCGGGCACACTCGATAGATGTTTTGTATCTCTCTAACTCACCTGGCCAGTAACATGATTACAAATAACATTTACAGGACCAGAAAGGCTCAATTGGAAAGCTGGAGAGGGATATTAATTAGGAAAGGGTGAAGGAATTATTCCCATCTTAGTGCACTCTTGAGAGGTATTAAGCATTAGTTTCCTCATTGTTATTCTAGCCTTTGACATCCTTACAATATCGATTCCAAATAGATGGAGTTGATATTGTGATCTCTTCGCTTTTGAGGATTTCAGGAGACGTTCTCTTACGTGAAGGACCAACAAAGGGAAGCAAGAGATCCTAATATGGGTGGCAAGGGCTTCAGGGCAGTGAGGGCCAAATTGGTAAGTATTCATCACAATTGAGAATCTTGCTAACTTCACTTTGGTTGTTAATTTAAATCTTTGTGACAACATGCATCTTCGCAAAGCGAACAGTCACTTAAATGGTGGGCGAAGACACACATGCAAGGTGAACAGTGGTCCACACAAGAATCCTAGGCTGTGGAAATGAGTGTTTCTTGGATGTTCACAATCTTTTAGTTCTTGAATAGAAACTTTAAGTGTATATTGCTAAAAGGTATCTGTAACATGCAAGACCACCAGGATGAGCTCTTTGCGGAGAAGTATGACTCCCTTTTCGCCAAGGACCGTCGGTTATCTGACTCCAAGGTCTTGTAGGAGTTGATCGATGGATGATAGGTTTATCCCAACAATCATTAGGCCTTGGGGGGCTCCACCCCCAAATTCTTGTCGATTCAAGTTGCAGCACTTTGTGCCACAAGTATATATGGTTCCCCACCATCGCAGTATGCACAACTGTCTGTGGAACCTCCTCCAAAACCGACACATATTATCAAGATCTCCGCTAATATTGATCATATTTTGAACTTCACAAGTGGCATGGAGAGCAAACTCAATGTTATAGAAACTTGGATCATTGCCCGCTAATTACATATCTCATATTTTATTTATATTCCATGATAGAATTGATAATGTATTTTTAAAATATAGGGGTACTAGTTGAGGGTGGAAATAAGGTCGTTGACCCCCACAATGATCGAAGTGATGAGGATAATCATGAGGATGAGGATGACAATGAAGATGACGAGCAACCTAGGGTCCAGATGCAGCGGTTGGTTCGTCGAGGAGTCGTCATTCGTGAGAGGTATGTCGATGCGGAGGAGAGAGCAGAGAAGGAGAGGTAAAGGTAGAAACCAACTAACAAGGGGAATGGCATCCTTCACAGATGAAAGAAGTGAAGGATTTGACACTTGATAACATGTAGTATTCAGTAACTTATAATTTAGAATTTACAACTCTTTATCATTAACATTATGATTAAAAGTTTGGATTGTTATTATGATATATTGTGTTGTACGTATGTGAATGTGGATATACTTGTGATGCTTGATTGTAAATATGGATATAGTTGTGATATTTGATTGTGAATGTGGATTCTATGGAATTATTGTATTCTTGTACGTGTACGATTTTTATATGCTTCTACATTTATAGATAATCGCGAGAGAAGAGGGAAAGGATTGATGAAACTGTACTAGGTACTGATTTTTGTTATGGAATCAGAAATTGTGACTCCATGTAGTCCCATTTGATGCATTTTTTAATACATGCAGCAGCAATTACGAGCAAATGGGATCATAGTTCTCACATCTTACGAGAACATCACGTCCACATTGTGGTCGTAACTTATTTTGTGGCTCCGCACGTGCGACCACAGTTCTTGCAATGACAAGTAGTCGCATATGCTAAAATTGACTACATTATGAACATAATACGAGGAGAATGGGACTACATTTGTGCTCGCATTATATGTAGTTTCTAATAGTGAGTATGCGAGAGAACAAGCAGGACAAGCAAGGTGCAGATTGATTCAATCCTCAAGCCCCATGAGTTGACTAATTTCATAAAATAACAGATCAATAAATCTCAAATTAAATCATATCAATCCTCCCAATTTTCACAATAAAATGCGCAATAAAAATCAATTTCAGAGAATATATGTGCTCACAATTAACAAATACTTCCTCTAGTTAATTAGTAATCCAAAAATATCTCACAACTAAGAACTCAATGTTCTATATTATAGAAAATGTCACGAGCTTTAAAATGACATAAAGAACGTAACAATTGAACTCCAAATGATCAAGATACGAATAAAATAAAATGATTGATGGGGGGATGTGGGCTCTTGCAATTTTTCCAAGAGTGGCTCCTTTGTAATTTGAGGGATCGGGAAAGGGGGTCTCGTGAGGTTTATCAAGCTATGTACGAAAAACACGTGACTTGGCTGCTTGATCTGGCGGTTGAGGGCACATGATCTTTGATCGTAGAATCTAAATACTTACCGAATTGAATGGTCCTTATGGTGCTTCTAGATGATCAAAGATATGCGATCGACAACAAATGTAAGTTGGTTGTCTCTGATGCAATCGGGAGGGCGACCAAGAGTAGTTCTAGCGGTGGCTCTTTTGGTGTCGGTGGGGCTCTGGTGATGGCCGGATCGAGATCTTGTACATATGAGGCTATAAGATGGTGTGTTCCTGTATTTTTCTAATTTCTCCTTCAAATTATAGTGATCCTGCAAGAAAGGTTAGGCTCGAGCTTTGAGGAACGACCTTTGGTGTGAAACTTGGGGACGGATGAGGCGTAGCTCTAATGGATATGGGGGATTCTGAGAAAATTGATGGTGGATTCTAGAAAGGAAGAAGGTGAATGCGGAGGGATTCAAGAAGGTGATTGCGATCGTTTCATTGGAGATGGGTTGAAAGAAGGATGATGGGCAATGACAAAGTCTATGAAGAGAAGAAGAAGAAGAAGAATGGTGACGAAGAAGATGACAAGAAAAGGGAAAGAAAGTACATGATAGTTCTCTCCTGAGAGATGAGCAGAAGACGTGGCTTCAACTCGATTGTTGCCTTAGACATGGGCAGAGCACAACAAAGATCTGCTGCCAAGAGATGAGCAACCACACAGGGATGTTCCCTCCCGTGGATTGCGCCTTCAGAAGGGGTCTTCCTCGGAGAAGATTAGTTGTTGTCACTAGTTGCTCCCCCGCATCTTTCCCTCTTGCTTTTTATCCAGAGAAGGCCATAGGCAGATGAGTTTCAGTTGGTCATAGAGGGGTCTTTTATAATGGAGAGGGATGTACATGTTGGTTTTTGACAAAAGATAAGTTGGTTACATGCATATGGGGTTAAGTTTGTTTGAGTTTTGGTTAGAGATTGAGATGGGGATGGATTGAGCTGGGAGAGTGATGAATCTCCATTTCATCACCTTTATTCTATCATTTTGGCCTTAAAACCCCTAGCAAATGTGTGTAAATAGCCTCAATTTATACATAATAGTATTCATTATTTATTGTATTATTTGTGTACAAAATAAGGTTTTTAATGCCAAATTTATAGAATAAAGAGAAGAAAAGAAAAAGGAATAAAATATTGAAAATATTTTATAACCCTAACCCTGAGACCAAGTCCAGAATGGAGTTGGTCAACAAGAAATAAAGTAGGGGGAGATAAGGGACAAAAATACAATAAATACCTCATTTTATTTATTCTTTAATTATGCAGTTTTGACACCTATTTTATTCTCTATTATCTATTTATCAAATAAAGAAACTTTGTACATAAAATTTGTAGATAACAATGTAAATAAAAATACAAAATTGAGTTTGTACCAAAATAATATACAGTGTTCATTTTAGACACAAAATAAAAAGCCAAAAACCAAACTTCACAGACCCATATTTTTTAAATAAAAACTCAAAACATAGCAAAATCACCTCTAATTGTATATAACTTTTCAAGAGCTATTTAATGGTGGTGGTTTTATATTTTTTGGAGTTAATGTATGGAAGTTGGGTTTTGGGCCCCTATTGTACATTATACCGATTAAAATATTCAATTTATTCATTATTTATTATTTCACCAATTCATATTTTTATAATTTTGTAAATATTATTTATAACACATCTACATATTAAAATTAGAATAAAATTTAAAGGAAAATGCAAAATAGAATAAGTCTATGAAAATACATAGGCAAAATACATATGTTATTATATGTACATAAATAAAATGTAAATATTATACATATTCTATTAAAATATAAAACTAAAATAAAACTCAATAAAATACATTAAAATAAAATAGTATACATAAATTATAGGTAAAATACCTATAAATATACATATATATTATATACTACACATATAAACTAATAGAATAAAATAATAAAATAAAATATATAAAAATAAAAATATACAAATACAGGTAAATATACCTATAAATAAGCCATTAAAAATAAACTTGTAATAAAATAAATCAAAAAATAAATAAAAAATCATAATAAAATACTACATAAAATAATAAACATTTTTTATTTTATACTCGGAAAAAATAAAATCATTTTCTATTTTTAATAATTTATTCTTTTGACAAAATCGATGTTTTGTCTTGCAGCGGGCAGACATGGCCCAATCGTGGCGCGTCAAGAGTTAACCTTCGGTCAACTCCCCCTCCAACCTCTGACTCTTATCAGTACTATCTTTTCCCGCTTTTTCCTGCTATTTTTCTGGCTGAACCATCGATCAATCAGCTTCGATCACTTCACATGATCTCTTCATCATTCATCCAGGATCCACGCCGAGACCTTAGATCACATGTATATTTGTTAGATTCTTTGCTAACAACCAGTCAATAAGGGTGTTCCATATTATTTTTAAATAACTCCATCTCCTCCTCCTTGCTCCTTTGGTCATCCCCCAAACCTTAGAACTCCAGATCTTGGCCAAAGTGAGTACTCTTGTGATAGGAGAGGATCCCCTGAGCTTGCATATGCTCGAGGAGGAAGGAGATGCACCCAGATCGCCGCTCCGGCGAGGCCCTGCTCCCTGGCATCACAACTAGGTAAGAGATGCGCATTTCAATTATTTTAGGTAGATTTCGTTATTAGCATTTCATTTCTGTAATTAGTTTAGTCTTTAGTGTAGCTAATTAGCGTTAAAAGGGCGATTCGTAGTTCGCCGGAGCTCCGCTCTGGTGAACTGTTCCACCGTGTTTTGTCAGTGCTCCAATGACTGTTGCACCCCCATTTCCTTCTCCTTTCATTTCCCTACGCCTCGCTCTACCTCGCTCAATCAGATCCCCTGGGGATCTAGAGATCAGGTACCCTTCTCCGCCGCTCGGTGAAGGTACCTCTGCCCGACCCACTCTACCTCATTTTCATAACGAATAAGACCCCCAGAACTGTCTTCTTGCTTGTGCGTATATTCCTTGCAGGTATGGAGGCCAAAGGACCCCTGAAGGGGTCGATTTTTGTATAGACGCATGATACCTGGAGGTCACTTTCTTCCTCGACCTTGACGGACCTCTGTAGCGCTCCAGGTGCCATTTTGGAGGTGTCATCAGCCTCGCAACCTTGTCGGGAGTCATTTGCACCTCGTTGCGAGGCGAACCACTGCTGGAGTTGCCTGTGCTGACTGATTGAAGGAGCTCCAGGGGCGTGTTCTTCCCCGATCATCCAGCCGCCCCTAGAGCTGTTGGATCTCTTCTCCGCTTCAGTTCCAATCCTGGCCATCCAATAACGTCACGTCACCAGCTGTTCGATGAAGCCTAAGATCTAATCTGAACCGCAGATCAGTGAAGGGGTATCAAGCTTCCAGGTCATGCCACGTATCCAAGTGAAGGAGGAAGCGTCGTTCGATCCAGCCTTTTACGGGGTAAATTGCACATATTACCCCAGAATTTTTTGTATTTATTGATTAAGGATGTAAATAAATTTCGGCGTTGTAAAATAAATGGGATTTTTGCATAAGGACCCCTACATGTTTCTGATTTTACACTTAGGTCCTTCCTAGCCAAGTCACGTGTAGTAACCGCGTGACTTGGGATATTTTGTACAGAGGCCCTTGAGTTTAATGAAAATTACATTTAGGTCCTCACAGTTTGAATCGTGTGTTGTCCCATGTGATACGCGGTAAATTTTGTAAGAATGCCATGATGATTTTGTATATTGTAAAATAGTCTAGGAAAATTAAATAAATATTTTATTCTTTTAGGAAAATTTCACTGTGCCCCCTGTATTTTTATTTATTTGCAGTTATGCCCCTTCTAGGACTGTTATTTTTGTGACTTAGTCTAATTATTAAAAATAGCTACATAGCTCCTAAAAATCCCCAAAAGTAGGATTATATGCTCCATGCATTTTACTTACATGCCCCGTGTCGACTTTGTATTTTTTGCATTTAACCTATTTACTAAAAATTAAAAGGAGCCTAAATAATCCTTGTCTAATTTATAAAAAGCCAAAAAATATAAAACATCTTGAAAAATTCCAAAAAATCATATATGGTATATATTGATATTTATTGAGCTCAGAAAACAAAAACTCCTAAAAATAAGAAAAAGAAAATTAAAAATCAGAAAGCTCCAAAATCCAACAAAAAATATAAAAATTCCAAAAAAAATACCAAAAAATGTTTTTATATTTTATAATTATCTATATATTATTATTTACACATTAAAATTAATTTGGGTAATTTTGGGACTTATTTATTACTTTAAAAACCCAAGTAAATTTCGGATTATTATTAATCCCATATTTGGTATAATTTTTTACTTTAAAAATACATAAAAATTAGCAAAAGTTTCAAAAAAATACCGAAATATTAAAAAATATTAAAAACCCAAAAACAAAATATTTTCTGAATTTTGTTTATATTTAATAGCAATTATAAATATATTTCTATGTATTGTGTAAATAAGGCCTTACATAGGTTGTATTGTTTTTATAAAAAGAAAAAATAAAAAGATAAAAATATAAAAAGAAAATTAAAAATTAGAAAATTAAAAATCAAATAAAAATTATAAAACCACAAAAATTATATAAAATTAAAAACCCACAAAAACAATAACATGGACAAGAAAAGAATTGAATAATTTTGTGCATTTATAAATTTTAACTCCACATTTTTTAGATTGATTTGCTTTATTCTTGTTGCGGGTTAATTGTTGAATGATTGGGATTTTTTGTTGGTCACCTCAACAATTATGTTCCCGCCTTGTGTGGAATGCACGGCCGATGGAATTTCCCATTCATCAGAGAGGTTCAATTGATCCGATGGGTCAACGAAGGGTTTCTTGTGATTGGCTGGAGTGCATGAGTACGAGTGTGAGTGAGATGAAGAGTGCAAGTATGAAATGGCCCAATGGAGAGGAGACATGTGCCATCTTTGACTTTGACCAGTTGTGTGTAAATGAATGAAATATAAATTAAAAATAACAAATGACTTCCAATGTGGAAATACCAAAAATAAAAAATGTTGGTCTAGATGTATTCTACAATGTCATGAAGGATCCGTATTCAAATGTACTCAATAATGCAAGATAGAATTTTTTTTGATGATATTTTATGCGTATAAAATATCATTTTTTTGTGTTTTGTATTTTTATTTGGTTTTTCTGTGATGAATATATGCATGCAAAAATCAAACATTATGCAAAATGATTCAATGTACTCGATTTTTCTAGATTTTTTGAGTGAAGGATAACTAGAAAATGTAAGATATATATACATATGAATCAGCCGGTGTGCTCAAGTCAGAATCAATCATTTTTCTTTCTTTTTCTGATTTTTTATTTTTATGTAATTAAAACATGTGATAAAATAAAGGAATAGAAAAGAAATAAATAAAAAACTTAAATATGTACATGGAATAACGGGTCAAATCTCAGTAAATATTTACAATACATAAATTGGTCCCAAAATCCAAGTTTCACAAGTGAACTCTGATTCTTTCGAATTTGGACTAGATTTGTAGATAACTAAGTGTACATTAATTCAAAAGTGAGTATGGTCTCATAGGAGACAATGTGTGAGAGATATCAACATTTACGACTTTTCAGTTTCAAACTAGGGTTTAAGTTTATTTCAATGTATAAAAGTTATAATTTTTAAGATTTTCATTACTTAAGTACTATGTACACAATGGAGACGGCTCTATGTTATTTAGAGTTTGTATGAATTAACTAAAATAGATGAAATTAGGTGAATATATATAAGTGAATACGAATGCAATATGAAATGATAATTAATAAAAATTATTTATAGGTGTGTGAATGTTAATTATGGGTTATAAACATATGAATGCATTTAGTTATTCAAGATGAAGCTCTATTTTCAACTAATTATAGTGATGAATCACATACTCATAAACATGACATAGTACACAAGATAAATAAAATCTCATTTAACTTTTTGAAGTGAAGATTATGTATAGTGAAATAATATATATATTTTTTGTAAGATACGGATTTGATTTTACAACACCAAAGAAATTTCGTTTCACTATGTCATCACTTAGTTCTTTTTCTTTGTTGAAAACCCTTGCAATTATATCTGTATGGTCTTTCATTATTTTGCAACTATGTGTATGAAGAAGGTATCTAATTTCATGCCAATTAGGATGCAAGTAAATGTTAGAAACAAATCATGAGATCCTATCCATGAACATAAAGTCATGGCATCATCGTAATTTTCTAGCATGTATCTTGGATCCTTAGATGAAAGAAGATGGCAAGATGATTCTTTACCTATAAAAGCCCATGTCATGTCGCTATCACAAAATGCATCACACACGTTTTCAAAGCTCTCAAGCTTTGGGTTATCTTGATTTCTGTAAAAGCAATTTAATCCGCTATGTTTAATACATGATATTAACTAACAGTAAATTTTTATAGTAATAGACCTCCTTGCATCAAAGAATTTCTCGATTTAATCACTTGATTTTGTAACTGAAAGGCATAAAAGTTCATTATAGATTTGTTCCATCAAAGTGCCCATTTAACTCGAGTAGTTAATACCGATTCTCCAACTATCCTCACCATATAGAAATAAAAGGGGATATTTTGAAGGAATATATTATCAATGTAGTTCACTTATTCACATACCCATATTTAGAAAGAATCATATCATATGTGTTTTCAATTTGGACATCGTCTCCTACAACCAACACTACAATCTCATTAGCAATTGGTGCAACAAAATCATAAGGTTTTTTCTTCAAATTCAGAATCTTTACTTTTACATTGTATTCATTATTTTCTTGAATCCAATCTAGCACGTGTAAAAATTGAAAGACGTTGATAGATTTCATCTAACGGAGATATTACAAAGCCATTATAAGACTATCATAAGTTATTGATTCATCGGCTTTTGAATGGATGGCTTGGCACCAAGATTCAATCTCCATTGAGCATTACTTAAGTTTATTTGAGAAAAAAACTGGAGCATTGTGATGAATACCCATTCATCACTCTTTATTCTTATATTTTAGCTACAAAAACCTTTGCAAATGCATGTAGATATGTGTAAATAGGAATAATTAGCAAAAGCATGCATTGTGTAAAAACCTATAATTAGCATGTTTTTGTGCAAAAATAAAAGAATAAAGATTAAAAAGAAAAAGAGGGAAATATTTAGAATAAATATTGAGCAACCTAACCCAAGGGAGGGCTCAGCATGGGCCTGACCGCATTAAAGCCAAAGTAGAGGGAGATAGGGGCTCATGTGTAAATATTTTTTGTAAATAAAATAAAAATATTTTTCCTCACCAAAAATATGCTTGTAAATACTTGTATATATATAAAAAAAACAAAATAAAAAATTAAAAATCAAAAAGATTAAAAATACCCTTTCACCATGTACATAAACCATACCTCTATATATTTATTTAACCTTGTAAATAAATAAAGTTATTTTCCAAACTTTTTGTAAATATTCTATGCTATATATTGTAAATAAATAAAATAAAAAGAATCAAAACAAAAATCAAATAAAAATAACAAAATTAAAAATACAAAAATACCTTGAACATATACCATGAATATAGATGTATATAACTACTTATTTTACCTATGTAAATAAATAATAAAAATAAAATAAAAACATCCTTTTATTCCTTATTTTATACTATAAATAAATAAAATATAAAATGGGAATAAAATTGTATAAAAATAATAATTAAAAATTAAAAATCAAAAGCCTACATATTGTATATATACCTATATATTGCTATATAATGTAAATACCTTATTTTTATTTTGAAAAATTAATTAAAAATCACAAAAAAATAGAAAATATTAAAACAAAAATAGTTCATGTTTTGACTTTTTAATAATTCTACCATTTACTATTTATAATCGATTTTTCAAATCTTTTCCAAATGGCAGCTTCTCATTGGCCCACGGAGATGTTGACCTCCGGTCAACTCCCTCTGCGGACCTTCTCCTCCAGCGGATCTCGCGCCCGACCCGACTTCTCCTCTTTTTCTGCGCTCGATCCGCTTGCCATCTCCGCAAACCCCGGGTCCTATCTCTCCTTCTTGCATCCGAGACCCTCGCCGGGGTATCCACATCGGGATCCGCGCTCCTCACAGCCCTACCCGACCAGCACTAGCCGGACCTGCACCCACTTAAATACCCAGCTCCGCCACCTAATTCCTGCATCTTTGGCCATTTGCGTAGTCTTTCAGTGAGCTCTAGAGAGAGAGCGAGGTGACAACTCGCGTCCCCGACCTGTTGCAGCGAGGAAGGCCGGCGAATCCACTGATCCGGCGAAGAACTCGCCGTAGCTCCGCCACTGGAAGCGAGCTCGAGCCTCGGGCAGTGACGTCCCTTGAGGCGACGACTGGGAGCTTCCCCAGCTCCAGCACAGTCTACTCCCCACCCAGGTAGTCCCTTAGCTCCGCCATTTCGTCCAATTTCCGTTTACCCCCAATTTTCTCCGCCGTCATCTTTCTTCGATTCACCCCGGTTCCGACCGCCATCCGACCATCGGACCCGACCCACATCTCCGCCTTCCTCCGCCGCACATTCTACACCCACTCACACAACCCAGCTCGCACAGGAGCTGGGAACCGGGCTCCACCGTCTTCCACCTTCGCCGGAGCCCGTCGCCCCGACGCACCGTCCACCTTCACTCCGCCTAACGGGGTCGAAGCACTTTGCCCTCGACCCGCGAGTCTTCTGAGCCCCTTTGCAGGTCATTCCGAGCCCATCTGAGGGCTTGGTCATTCAGGCCGGGAGACCCAGCTCCGCCGACCGTGCATGAGCTCCTCCGAGCTTGGGACGATCATCGGAGCACCGCAGCCAACGCAGGAGCGCACGAGCTTTTTTCTCCGATCATCGGCGCGCCCCGAGGAGGAGGCCAGCACCCGCACGAGCCCGGCGAAGTTCGCCGGGGACCAGTTCCTCCAGGACCCTCCAGCGTCGTCGGATCAATCCCTCAGCTCCAGACGCCATCCAAACCGTCCATTCCTAGCGCCTCCTTTGATGTCAGATCTGAGGAGATAGATCCAGGCCTTCAGATCCACACGTGTCCTGGCCTGGACCGTTGGATCGACCAGAGCAGCAGCAGCATTGAGAGCCGCCGCCATCCTGACCGTCCGATTGCCACGTGGCGGCCATCCAGCAGCTCCGGTTAATAAAGGGTAATTTACCCTTAGGCCCTTATCTTTACTTTATTTCGCATTAGTCCTGTAAATGTTTAAGTACGTTGTTTAGTTTTAGGGTAAATTGCATAGAGGACCTCGAGCTTAGTTTATTTGCATTTATACCCCTGCCTATTGTGAGCCACGTGTTTCGCCACGTGTTTTGTTGGTGTATTTGCAATCTATGCCCTTGTAGTTCTGGATTGTTCTGAAATGAAAGAAACTTTTTAGTTAATTGCATTTATACCCCTGTGCGTGGTTATTTTACACATGTGCGTTATTTTTTGGGTTATTTGCAGCTGAGGCCCTCGGACTTTTGGTACGTGTTACCAATTGGTCCTTGGGACTTATTTTTATTACATATAGGTCCCTGAGTGCCCCAGGCATGCGCTTGGCGCGTGTTTTGCTGGGTATTTTGCACCAGACTCCCAGAACTTTGAGTATTTGCATTCTAGTCCCTGTGCACAGTACCCTCTTGTCATTTTTGAATAAAATATTAAATCACCTCCAAATTCGACGAAAATTTGACACATGGCTCCTGCCATGGTGTAGGATTTTTATGAATTTTTGAGGACATTTTTTATTTCGTTTGTTATTTTTAAAAATTCAAAAACCATCATTTTTGTTACTGTCTAGATTGAAAAGTCAAAAACAAATATAAAAACACCTCTAAAAATTCTACAAAAATTAGGTACTATTTAGTTTAGTTTGTTTTATTTTCTAGCCAATTTTGGCTATTTTGCACTGCTTAAAAACCTTAAAAACTTTAAAACACTTAAAAACCCATAAAAATTCTAATAAATAAATTAAAACTCCAAAAATAATAAAATTGGTGCCTAAATTTTCCTTGTTTTACCTACTTTATAGGAAAATTACCTCCAGGCCATTTTAAGGCCCTTAGATATTTTATCTAGGGACTTTTGGCCTGGCTGGACAGTGCCATTGTTGTTTGTTACTATTTGATTTTTAGAAAATAAAATATACATCAGAAAAATCCCAAAAATTTACCAAAAACATAAAAAATTATAAAACACATAAAAATATTTTTGTTTTAATTTTTGGTTGATTTTTGTGGCTTGAAATCATTTGTTGAAAGTGGGCTTGTATTTCCTTTTCTTAATTTCGTAATCAATTAAAAATCCAAAAAAATATAAAAATACTTAAAAACCACTAAAAATATTATGTCTTTTATTTTATTTGTTTTTACTACTTCGTAGGCCTTCGGCCAATCCGTGCTCCTTGAGTTCGACCCTGGGTGCTATACCAGGTTAAACATATAGCAGGACCGCTTCCTTGCTTTGATTGGTTTTATTTTTCGCGAGTGGTTCGATTTTTCTTAATAGACACATCTGAGTGATTGAGGTCGCAACGACCATCGATTCAGTACCTTTACCTTAGTCTCTCGGGATTTTCGTGCTATCAGAATGGCGCCGTTGCCGGGGAGCACGGCTTAGTAGTTGATTTTCTTTTCGTTTTTATTTTCGCGGCTTTTCGCGGCTCTTTCAGAGCTCGCGGCTCTTCGCAGCTTTTGTTCATATTTTCTTTTTGCTTTATTTTGCTTTATTTTCTTTTTCTTTTATTTTTGTTTTTGTTTTCTTTTGTGTGTTTATTTTATTTTACATTTTTGCATATATACCCTGTTCTTTTTATTTTCATTTCTTTTTATCTTATTATTACTTGATTATTGGTTCTGATCACTCTGTTTCTCTTGCGAGGGCCCGAGGACCGAGGCGGCTGATTTCGAGAAGCCGGCGCAACCGCGGGATTCGGAGGCGGCTCCTTTCTTCGTGGAGCCGCAGAAGAGAGTGAGAGAGAGTTGAGTGGGTGAGGTTTTTATTTTTATTCCATTATTATTGTAATAATACAGGACCTTCTCAGACACTTGGACTCTTCTACCGTAGCGGGTCTATTTCGCCGAGCACCGGTGTGCTCGGGGGACCCATAGGACTTGCGTGGTTTTTCGCGGCTTTTCGCGGCTTTCTTTTTCTTTTCTTTCTGCCTTTTCCGGTGTTTACGCGGTTTTTGCTCGAGCCCTTAGACTTAGGAATTTCTGGTGACTGTGCCGTACTTAGTAGGATCCACACACCTAACTTCTTATCTGTTCCTATAGATCGTTAATTGGACCTACTTAAAAATCATTAATAAAAATAACTGATTCACTTACCTTCGTAGCCTATGCGCCGCAGCCCGTCCTGTAAACCGCTTACTCCTACCCCCGATTTGTCAGACAGAGGAGGGACGGGCCAAGACCGACCTCTCTGGCTTGGAGGTCGGTGACCGGTTAGACGGTTCATCGCTAGAATTGCTCATCTAGGACTCGGCTTTACCGCTGCATCATTTAGGTTAGTTTCTTTTCAGTCTTTAATTCTGCGCGGATCATCTTGCATGTAGAGTGCTGGAGACAGGTACGCATTTCTTACTCAGCATGCATCATTGATTTATCGCGCATCGGCTTTTTCGTCTTCTCCCCCCTGTTTTGGACTTAATAACCAGGAAAAACCGAAAAATTCGTTAGGCCGTTTGTTTTTATTTGAAAATACTAAAAAGTGAAACCATAAAATTGGGGACTGGCTAATATTATTGATCCTAAAATCCGCTCACCCTAAAAACTTTGTCTTGGGGAGAGCAACCCCTCATTGGATGGTTTGGATGCACGAGAGAGTGACCCGCACCCTAGGTAGAGCCCCCGCTGCTAGTCCCGACTGATACCGACTTTTCCGTGCGGGCCAGTCGGTTGGGGTAGCATCGGATATCCTAACAGGTCACGTAAGCGCTCTGATATTTTGTGTGTTCACCAAATAAAATTGACAAGATAATTTGACCGAACTTTCACGGTCTTCAGCTCGCGGTTGCGTTGGTGAACCGGGTTTGTTTTCTGATCATAATTTTTCCAGATCTCATCCGCACTACTCGCCAGATCAAAATGCTGGGTAGACGGTCTCTTAGGCAGCCTCTGGCTGCACCGCTTTCGGGCACGTCTACCTCATCATCTAGGTTGGCTCGCGAGAGCTCAGACCCGCTCTCCGAGCCCGAGTACGATTCCACCCTGTTCCCCTCGACCCCCTTTCTGTCCGACCTGAGAGATAAGAGCCCGAGGAGAGACTGATTGATTTGACAGCACCTGAGTTGGGCTCATTTGATTTTTGCAGACGTCGCTATGGCCGGAGCCGGCAGTTCAGATGATCACTCCCGTCAGCCCGAGCACTTTGTACTTGATCAGGGAGCGATCAACTCCACCCTGATCGCATCACTTGAGATGGTCCAGCAGCAGTTACGTGATCAGGGGGCATTTATGATAGAGATGAGGCGAGAGTTGGAGAGGCTCAGAGCAGAGCGAGATGAGCAGAGCGAGCCTGAGGACGGACCAGATGCAGAGGCACGAGCCGCAACAGCAGCAGCAGCAGCAGCCGCAGCCGCCGCCGTAGCGGCAGCAGCCGCGGGAGGGAGGACCACCTAGGACCGATGCAGGAGTTGCACAACCCCGGATCTACACTGATGCACCATTGGGTGGTGGTACCTGCTATCGTGGGGGACTTCAAGTTCCCCCCGAACACCCTGCAGATGCTTCCTCGTTTTCACGGACTTGCCACTGAGGAGCCCCACCTCCACCTCCAGGAGTTTCTGATGATCTGCAGTACTATCCACGACCGGCATGTGGACCAGGACACGATCCGGATGATAGCCTTCCCGTTTTCACTGGCAGATAGAGCAGCCACCTGGCTGAAGCATCTTGGGAGGTTTATCTACACCTGGGAGCAGCTCCGCACCGAGTACTTGAACAAGTACTATCCACTCGGGCGGACGAATGCAGCGAGGGCCCTGATCAGCAACTTCTCCATGTTCCCCAACGAGCAGTTTCACGAGGCATGGGAGAGGTTCCGAGAGCTCCTAGACAGATGCCCGCCACCACGACATCTCCAAGCCGAACTTAGTTCAGAGCTTTTTCAGCGGGTTGACGCCAGAGCTTCAGGGTCTGGTGAACGCTTCTTGCGGCGGGTCCTACTTCGCCAAGGACCACGATCAGGTCTGGGCCATCTTCGAGGAGATGGCTGAGAACTATATGGTGATGTCTCAGACTAGGTTGTATACTCAGAGACCCCAGCCACAGCAGCCAGGACCCCGTGCAGTACCAGCGGATAGCACGGGTAGATGCAGGTCCATCCAGTTCGTCCGCAGCCGCAGCAGCACAGGCAGAGTCGACAGCTGCGGACATGGGCATTATCAGCGAGAAGTTGGACCGCATGGAGCTGATTGAGAAGAAGCAGTGCCAGAGCATCACTCAGATGGAACAGATGGCACAAGTTCTGAGCGACATGAAGACACAGCTCATGTGTCTCCAGGAGGCACAGACGGCTCCTCAGCCCTGTCTTCAGTCGCGAGGCGACTCCGGCAGCAGCAGCAGCAGCTCGTCCCAGCGCTCCAGCACCCCTGTGCAGCCTAGACAGGTTCACCTTGTACAGGCGGAGCCGTACCAGCAGTTGCAGCCCACCTACCAGTCCCCACCATCTCCAGAGATGCAGATGGTGGTCTACCAGCCGGACCAGCCTCTGGCAGTACTCCCGCCAGCCCCCTACGATGCAGAGTCGTTGATGGATGTCAACGGGATTTGGTATGACCGCCCCCAGCCTGGGATCCGACGAGACCATCCCGGATTCAGGTGGGGGAGTGGTGGTGCCCAGCCCCAGCAGCAGCCGTCAGGACAGGGAGGGCTGTACTCCCAGCGGAGAGATCACCAGCAGCCGCAGCAGCAGCACCCAGCATACCAACAGCACCAGTCATCCTTCGGTCCTCGTCCCTATCAGCAGCAGGGACAGTCGTGGAGACGTGAGCATCAGGCTCACCCAGTTCAGCAGCAGCACCCTTCCTCATACCCCTCTTACCACTAGCAGCAGTTCCAGCAGCCTCACCCCCAGAGAGGCTACCCGTCGGGCTCCCCGAGAGCCCCACTTTTGGCATGACATCGCCCGCCTCCTCACGGACCAGCAGGCCACATTCAGACGGGGAGATGGACGAGTTCCGCCAGGAGATGCGGGACTTGGTGAGAGGGAAGGCCGCCATTCCAGCCCAGATTGAGCCGAATCCGAATAACCTCTAGAGGAAATCTGAGCAGGTAGTACACACTGAGTTTGCCACTCCTAGTGACCCATTTGTTGATACATCTTCGGATCTATTTGATGCTGATTTTGTCACACTTAGGAGCGGTAGGACCCCAGCAGGCGGTGGCGCCTCATCTGAGCTTTCACCACGAGGGTACTTCAGAGGCGCCACATGAGGAGGAGGAGAGCGGTACTGAGGCCGCTCCAGATGATGACGGTGGCACTGAGGCCACCAAGGATGCTGATCCCACCGGCGGTACTAAGGCCGCCGCTTCACCAGATCGAGGAGGTGTACTGACGCCACCCAGGATAGCCGAGCCAGCCTGCGGTACTGAGGCCACCGGTGTTTGTATTGAGAGAGATGTTGTCTTTCCCCACCTTGATGTATCTCAGGACTTTGGTTTGAATAAAGGAAAAGGTTTAGTTTCTTCTGGTCCCACTGTGGTGCATGATGTATGTGTGGATCCGGTCGTCGAACCGTCTAGGCCTTTTCCTAAGTCCTTCATCTGCGAAGGACCCTGTGATCCCCTTCCCTAGAGCCCTTCAGATGGGGAAGGGGAAGAAAAAAGAAAATCCAAAAAAGAGAGAGCTTGAGGAGTTTCAGCCAGAGCATGATCGATCGATTCCACATCCAGCTGACCCTCCAGGAGGCTTTGCAGCACATCCCCCTACTCCAGCGTTCTTTGAGAGACAGGACCACAGTCAGGAGGAGGAGGAGGAACCACACTTCAGAGATACATGTGCTGACGAAAGCTACGTGTTTTGCGATCCAGAACCGACTGCCAGCCAAGAGGCCAGATTCAGGGGCACCGTATGTCAGATGCCAGATCAGAGAGCAGAGGTTCGACCGTACTCTACTAGATAGCGGATCGTCGATCAACCTTCTTCCCGGCAGTCCTTCTCGACCGCTTCGAGTTGGGCACTCTTCGACAGAGCAGGACAGTCCTTCAGTTCGCTGATCGATCTGTCAGGAGGCCGAAGGGTTATTACGAGACGTTATCGTCACGATTCAGGGCCTGCAATTCCCCGTGGACTTCGTAGTGTTGGACATGGAGATCCCTGAATCCGTGACCGATACCCCATCATCCTTGGTCGTCCGTTCTTGGCCACAGCCAAGGCGGTGACCGATCATGATAGCGGGAAGGTGTACTTTCGCATCGAGGCGAGAGTATACAAATAGAGACGGTCGAGGACTACAGAGCTAGAGAGAGATCCCGCTCAGATGCGAGTAGAGATTCAGAGCAGCTGACAGGACGCAGAGCCAGACATCCACCAGGACTGTGATTTTGTGATCACAGACGATGAGGCAGCTTGGGCAGATCCGGTAGCACAGACCATCCTCTCATATTCAGATACAGCTGATGCCGAGATGATAGCAGAAGAGAGTCTGGAGAGCACAGCCCTGGTTCAGGATACCACAGAGGCAGCAGAGCCGGTCCTTGATCGCGACACGATTTTCAGTGATGGTGGTGATGAGGCCACCTTGCTTTACGGTGGTACTGATGCCACCGCGGTTGATACAGAACCCTCGGATTCAGAGTCTGATTGGGCTGATTGTGATGATCAGATGCCAGACCTGATTCCACCTGAGTCTACAGATGAGGAGGAGGCAGATGCAGAGCAGACCAGAGACAGTTCAGTTGAGCAGCCTTCTACCGATCCAGTTTGCGAGAGTTCGCTTCACTTCTCCCAGGCAGACTTAGCAGCATTCACTCAGTTTCTTCCGCAGCCAGATTTGCCAGCACCGAGCATACCAGAGCTGAAGCCGCTCCCTACTTCGCTGAAGTATCGATTCCTTGCGGGCGAGCCAGAGATGTACCCAGTCATCATCTCCGCCGAGTTGACTGGAGAGCAAGAATCCCGTTTGATGGGGGTTCTTGAAAAGAACCGCAAGGCGATCGGATGGAGCGTAGCAGATCTCCATGGGATTAGTCCATCAGTGTGCTCCCACCATATCTATCTCGAGGAGGGGGCGAAGCCGTCGCGTGAGTTCCAGCGGCGACTGAACCCCAACCTGAGAGAGGTTGTGATGAAGGAAATATCAAAATGGTGGAGTGCAGATTTTATTTATCCCATTTCCGACTCCAAGTGGGTTAGCCCCTTGCATGTGGTGCCCAAGAAGATGGGCATCACGACTGTGATCAGTGAGTCGGGAGAGGAGATTGCTACACGAGTACCCACCTCTTGGAGGGTTTGTGTTGACTACAGGAGACTCAACCAAGCCACCAAGAAGGACCATTTCCCCCTGCCTTTTATTGACCAGATCATTGAGAGACTGGCAGGGAAGAGCCATTATTGCTTCCTGGATGGGTACTTGGGCTACAACCAAGTGGCCATCGCTCCTGAGGATCAGGAGAATACCACCTTTACCTGTCCCTTCGGCACATATGCTTTTCGACGCATGCCATTTGGGCTATGCAATGCCCCTGTGACTTTTCAGAGATGCATGTTGTCGATCTTTTCGGACATGGTAGGGGAGTGTTTGGAGGTCTTCATGGACAATTTCTCGATCTACGGCGACGGATTCGATTCTTGTCTTGACTGCCTAGACCGAGTACTCCAGCGATGTATTGAGTATCATTTGGTTCTATCATGGGAGAAGAGTCACTTCATGGTGACTCAAGGGACGGTGCTTGGCCATATCATCTCCAACAGGGGCATGGAGGTTGATCCGGCCAAGGTTGATGTCATTAGGAAACTCGCACCGCCGTCCAATCTGAGGCAGCTACGGTCATTCCTGGGGCACGTTGGATTTTATAGGAGATTTATTCAGGATTTCAGCAGGATTGCCCGGCCGTTGACTGACCTCTTGACGAAAGACACCGAGTTACTTGTCGATGACAAGTGTCTTTCGTCGTTTGCGACTCTCCAGCAGTGTGTCATTGAGGCTCCTGTCCTCCAGCCACCTGATTGGTCTCTCCCATTCGAGATCATGACGGACGCCTCCGATTTTGCCGTAGGGGCAGTGCTGGGACAGAGGAGGGATGGAGTTCCATTTGCCATACACTACGCTAGCCGCACATTGGATTCCGCCCAGCGGAATTACACGGTCACAGAGAAGGAGATGCTAGCCGTAGTGTTTGCCCTAGATAAGTTCAGATCGTATATCATTGGATCTAGAGTGACTTTGTTTACAGATCACACCGCCATCAGGTACCTCATGGCAAAGAAGGATGCCAAGGCCAGACTGACTAGATGGATCCTTCTACTCCAGGAGTTCGACATTGAGATCAAGGATAAGCCTGGAGTCAAGAATGTGGTGGCGGATCATCTCTCCCGACTAGAGCAGCCTGAGGATTCTGAGCAGATTGACCCTATTAGAGATACCTTCCCAGATGAGGCGATCCTTGCTATCGCCTCACTCCCATGGTACGCCGATATTGTGAACTTTCTCGTTGCTGCGAAAGTCCCACAAGATTGGCCCAGGCAGAGGCTTGAGACCTTCCTCGCGAAGGCCAAGTCCTACCATTGGGAGGATCCCATCCTTTACCACGAAGGAGGGGACAGCGTCTGGCGTCAGTGTATTCCTCAAGAGGAACACCATAGCGTCCTCACTTACTGCCACAAGCTTGAGGCAGGAGGACATCATTCTGGGAGGAGAATGGCACAGAAAGTGCTCCAATCCGGCTTGTGGTGGCCTACTCTCTTCAGGACTCTGACGAGTTCGTGAAGAGGTGTACTGACTGTCAGAGGATGGGCACTTGTGGACAGCGTGATATGATGCCGATGCAGCCCATTCACTTCTGTGAGGTTTTTGACGCATGGGGCGTCGATTTCATGGGTCCATTCCCTAAGAGTCAGAGATTTGAGTACATTCTGTTGGCCGTAGATTATGTGAGTCGTTGGGTGGAGGCTATCCCCGCCCGAGCCGCTGATGCGAGGACAGTTTGCAGATTTTTGAGGAAGCACATCATCACGCGGTTCGGGGTTCCACGAGTTCTGATTTCTGATGGGGGATCTCACTTCATCAACGACCAGGTGAAGGCACTTGCTAGCGAGTTCGACATAGACCATCGTGTTGCTACACCTTACCATCCACAGACGAACGGTCTAGCCGAAGTGTCGAATAGGGAGATCAAGACTATTCTGCAGAAAGTCGTCCGCCCTGACCGAAAGGATTGGTCACAGCTTTTGGACTCGGTCTTGTGGGCATATAGGACGTCTTTCAAGACACCTTGGGCACATCTCCCTTTCGCCTCGTGATGGCAAGCCATGCCATTTACCTGTTGAGCTGAGGCATAAGTCACTCTGGGCAGTTACAGATATTTTGATGGATCCAGATGGTATGAGAGACCAGAGGAGGGCAGAGCTAGCTGCCCTGGAGGAGCTTAGAGATGTAGCTTTCTCAAGCAGCCTACATTATAAGGATAAAGTGAAGGAGTGGCATGATTCTCATATCAGCCACAAGCATTTTGAGATTGGACAGAGAGTATGGCTGTTTGATGCGAGGCTTAGATTATTTCCAGGGAAGCTACAGAGCAAATGGAAGGGACCTTATCTGGTTAGAAAGGTACACGACAACGGTAGCATAGATATATCCGAGTTGTCTTCTGAGAGTACCTTTCGAGTGAACGGCCAGCGGCTCAAGCCATTTCTAGATCATGAGCCGCGGGTCGTTGATCTTGCCCCTATTCATTTTGCATGAGATGTGGTCTTTGACTCACATCTAATGCATCTCACGCCTGAGTTTCACTGATCCTCCGCTTTGTATAGATCCAGATGTCCATATCTCCACATTCTTTAGTCCCACATCCCTTCCTTCATCTTGTGATTATGCTATACTTAGGGTGCACTTTACCCTAAGTATAGGGGGGATGTGAGGCCTTTCGGGTATTTCTTTTGTTTCTGTTTACCCCTATTTTTGTTGCCTATACTTAGGGATATTTCACCCTAAGTATGGGGGGGTAGACCCTGTACATTCTGCACTCAGGTTTTCCCTTAGTATACAGCCTGCTATACTTAGGATTACTTGATCCTAAGTATAGGGGGGAGACCTGAGTCCCTCTTGACTTTTCATTCTTCTTTTTGTATAGCTTTCCTTTTCACTTCCCTATACCTAGCACGAGTTATGTCTTCTCCATCGCTCTTGACTCTGAGGACATCGTTCGAGCTAAGTATAGGGGGGTGTATATATTTCATATATACTTTAGCCATAACTCGTACTTTGTGTGAGTGTGTTAATAAATAAAATGGCTAAAAACCACAAAATTAAAAAATTTTCATGTACATAATCTTCTTTTATTTGCACATACATAGCTAGTGTACAAATTATTTTTGTAAAAAAGATTTCAAAAATCTTTTGTGTAAAACTTGTGTAAATATTTTTGTATCAAAATTATGTATATAGTACAAAATTTTCCAAAATGTTTTGAAAATCAAAAGTTTGCAAAAATCTTGTGTAAATGTGTGTAAATATCTTTTTGCAAAACTTGCACTTCATGCATCATCCATTCATGATTTCAAAACATTTTTCAAATATTTTGCATGATTGTAAAATTTGTGTAAATAAGCATCTTTTTCTACATATGTATATAGTTTTTCTGGATGATAGTTGACATTTAAACTAGCCTGGAATCAAATTGAGAAATAGAGCTTGATTAAGATCTTAATCCACCTAACTTCTAAGAGGAACCTTATAGGGCTTAGGTTTAAGGCTTTTCAGGTCCATGGTGACTTAATTCTTTGAGTCCACTAGGCTATGATCACATGTCATCTCAATGAGCCTAAGTAGAGCACTTAACAACAACACATGACTCGTATAGATTATGGCTTTACTTGGACAACCGCACTATGCACCGAGCTCTCTACGGATGAGGTGGTGAGGAGGCAGTCTTCCTTGACTTGGGGTAGCATATGAGGGTAGTACTTCTAGGCGGAACCTCTCTTCTTCTTTTAGTGAAGGAAGTGCGTCTCAACTTGATCTGGTTGCCATGAGGTCTAACGACGGGAGCTGTGGGTTGCAATAAAGCTTCAAAAGAGGGATAGTCTACTGGCTCAAGAGGAAAAACTCCTTGTATATATGCTGCACATGTATATGTTGTATAGATGCACTGAAAAAAATGTGCAAAAAGAAAAGAACTCCAAAAAAGTGGTGGGTCTGAGAGAAAATGATAATCCCACCGGAGTATGTATATAGAGTGCAATAAGCAAAGCTTGGTTTCATGATTCACCTGTTGTAGCTTGCAGCAGGGAGACTTGGCTACACTGGTCAAGCTCCCAAGGGTACTTGGCTACACTGGCCTTGACCCATTCTCTTCTTCCCCCTCTTCTTGAGCCGGTTGAACTTGAACTTAGAAGGGAATACCCCGCTCCTCGAGGAAAGAGTGGCCAGATTGAGGTCATAGAGTTACCTTGTTGGGGAGGGTTGTCAAGTTGCCATTTCTGAAGTGGAGAGCTTAGACTTCACATTCACGGGACAAGAAAAGATTCATGGTCTTCAGGGTTTGTGATTGATGACTTGTTCTGACCTGGAGCATTGAGGAGTCTTGGTTATAGATTAGTGGAACTTAGAGGCTGTTAGGTTTTAAGCTTAAGTCTAAATAAGGTTCCGACACATTAATAATCCAAAGATCTGATCGAGCTCCATACCCCAATTTAATGAAGGCAAGTTTAATAATCAACCTTGATCCATGTACATCCTCTTTTTCTTTCTCTTTCTTTCTTTTTCACTTCTTTTTCAAATAAGTGTTTGCTAAGGGACTAGCAAAGTTAAGTATAGGGGGGTGATGAATACCCATTCATCGCTCTTTATTCTTATATTTTATCTACAAAAACCTTTGCAAATGCATGTAGATATGTGTAAATAGGAATAATTAGCAAAAGCATGCATTGTGTAAAAACCTATAATTAGCATGTTTTTGTGCAAAAATAAAAGAATAAAGATTAAAAAGAAAAAGAGGGAAATATTTAGAATAAATATTGAGCAACCTAACCCAAGGGAGGGCTCAGCATGGGCCTGACTGCATTAAAGCCAAAGTAGAGGGAGATAGAGGCTCATGTGTAAATATTTTTTGTAAATAAAATAAAAATATTTTTCCTCACCAAAAATATGCTTGTAAATACTTGTATATATATATATAAACAAAATAAAAAATTAAAAATCAAAAAGATTAAAAATACCCTTTCACCATGTACATAAACCATACCTCTATATATTTATTTAACCTTGTAAATAAATAAAGTTATTTTCCAAACTTTTTGTAAATATTCTATGCTATATATTGTAAATAAATAAAATAAAAAGAATCAAAACAAAAATCAAATTAAAATAACAAAATTAAAAATACAAAAATACCTTGAACATATACCATGAATATAGATGTATATAACTACTTATTTTACCTATGTAAATAAATAATAAAAATAAAATAAAAACATCCTTTTATTCCTTATTTTATACTATAAATAAATAAAATATAAAATGGGAATAAAATTGTATAAAAATAATAATTAAAATTAAAAATCAAAAGCCTACATATTGTATATATACCTATATATAGCTATATAATGTAAATACCTTATTTTTATTTTGAAAAATTAATTAAAAATCACAAAAAAATAGAAAATATTAAAACAAAAATAGTTCATGTTTTGACTTTTTAATAATTATGCCATTTACTATTTATAATCGATTTTTCAAATCTTTTCCAAATGGCAGCTTCTCATTGGCCCACGGAGATGTTGACCTCCGGTCAACTCCCTCCGCGGACCTTCTCCTCCAGCGGATCTCGCGCCCGACCCGACTTCTCCTCTTTTTCCGCGCTCGATCTGCTCGCCATCTCCGCAAACCCCAGGTCCTATCTCTCCTTCTTGCATCCGAGACCCTCGTCGGGGTATCCACATCGGGATCCGCGCTCCTCACAGCCCTACCCGACCAGCACTAGCCGGACCTGCACCCACTTAAATACCCAGCTCCGCCACCTAATTCCTGCATCTTTGGCCATTTGCTTAGTCTTCCAGTGAGCTCCAGAGAGAGAGCGAGGTGACAGCTCGCGTCCCCGACCTGTTGCAGCGAGGAAGGCCGGCGAATCCACTGATCCGGCGAAGAACTCGCCGTAGCTCCGCCACCGGAAGCGAGCTCGAGCCTCGGGCAGTGACGTCCCTTGAGGCGATGACCGGGAGCTTCCCCAGCTCCAGCACAGTCTACTCCCCCACCCAGGTAGTCCCTTAGCTCCGCCATTTCGTCCAATTTCCGTTTACCCCCAATTTGCTCCGCCGTCATCTTTCTTCGATTCACCCCGATTCCGACCGCCATCCGACCATCGGACCCGACCCACATCTCCGCCTTCCTCCGCCGCACATTCTACACCCACTCACACAACCCAGCTCGCACAGGAGCTGGGAACCGGGCTCCACCGTTTTTTACCTTCGCCGGAGCCCGTCGCCCCGACGCACCGTCCACCTTCGCTCCGCCTAACGGGGTCGAGGCACTTTGCCCTCGACCCGTGAGTCTTATGAGCCCCTTTGCAGGTCATTCCGAGCCCATCTGAGGGCTTGGTCATTCAGGCTGGGAGACCCAGCTCCGCCGACTGTGCCTGAGCTCCTCCGAGCTTGGGACGATCATCGGAGCGCCGCAGCCGACGCAGGAGCGCACGAGCTTTCTTCTCCGATCATCGGCGCGCCCCGAGGAGGAGGCCAGCACCCGCACGAGCCCGGCGAAGTTCGCCGGGGACCAGTTCCTCCAGGACCCTCCAGCGTCGTCGGATCAATCCCTCAGCTCCAGACGCCATCCAGACCGTCCATTCCTAGCGCCTCCTTTGACGTCAGATCTGAGGCGATAGATCCAGGCCGTCAGATCCACACGTGTCCTGGCCTGGACCATTGGATCGACCAGAGCAGCAGCATCATTGAGAGCCGCCGCCATCCTGACCGTCCGATTACCACGTGGCGGCCATCCAGCAGCTCCGGTTAATAAAGGGTAATTTACCCTTAGGCCCTTATCTTTACTTTATTTCGCATTAGTCCTGTAAATGTTTAAGTACGTTGTTTAGTTTTAGGGTAAATTGCATAGAGGACCTCGAGCTTAGTTTATTTGCATTTATACCCCTGCCTATTGTGAGCCACGTGCTTCGCCACGTGTTTTGTTAGTGTATTTGCAATCTATGCCCTTGTAGTTCTGGATTGTTCTGAAATGAAAGAAACTTTTTAGTTAATTGCATTTATACCCCTGTGCGTGGTTATTTTACACATGTGCGTTATTTTTTGGGTTATTTGCAGCTGAGGCCCTCGGACTTTTGCTACGTGTTACCAATTGGTCCTTGGGACTTATTTTTATTACATATAGGTCCCTGAGTGCCCCAGGCATGCGCTTGATGCGTGTTTTGCTGGGTATTTTGCACCTACCCCCAGAACTTTGGGTATTTGCATTCCAGTCCCTATGCACAGTACCCTCTTGTCATTTTTGAATAAAATATCAAATCACCTCCAAATTCGACGAAAATTTGACACATGGCTCCTACCATGGTGTAGGATTTTTGTGAATTTTTGAGGACATTTTTGATTTCGTTTGTTATTTTTAAAAATTCAAAAACCATCATTTTTGTTACTGTCTAGATTGAAAACTCACAAAAAATATAAAAACACCTCTAAAAATTCTACAAAAATTAGGTATTGTTTAGTTTAGTTTGTTTTATTTTCTAGCCAATTTTGGCTATTTTTCACTACTTAAAAACCTTAAAAACTTTAAAACACTTAAAAACCCATAAAAATTCTAATAAATAAATTAAAACTCCAAAAATAATAAAATTGGTGCCTAAATTTTCCTTGTTTTACCTACTTTATAGAAAAATTACCTCCAGGCCATTTTAAGGCCCTTAGATATTTTATCTAGGGACTTTTGGCCTGGCTGGACAGTGCCATTGCTGTTTGTTACTGTTTGATTTTTAGAAAATAAAATATACATCAGAAAAATCCCAAAAATTTACTGAAAACATAAAAAATTATAAAACACATAAAAATATTTTTGTTTTAATTTTTGGTTGATTTTTGTGGCTTGAAATCATTTGTTGAAAGTGGGCTTGTATTTCCTTTTCTTAATTTCTTAATCAATTAAAAATCCAAAAAAATATAAAAATACTTAAAAACCACTAAAAATATTTTGTCTTTTATTTTATTTGTTTTTACTACTTCGTAGGCCTTCGGCCAATCCGTGCTCCTTGAGTTCGACCCTGGGTGCTATACCAGGTTAAACATATAGCAGGACAGCTTCCTTGCTTTGATTGGTTTTATTTTTCGCGAGTGGTTCGATTTTTCTTGATAGACACATCCGAGTGATTGAGGTCGCAACGACCATCGATTCAGTACCTTTACCTTAGTCTCTCGGGATTTTTGTGCTATCACATTGCCATCAACTAGTAGTAAAGATCCAATTTTATGTATATTTCCCGTGTGTACTATAGAAAATATCGACTTTGTATCTTAGTTTCGTTGGAATCGAGAAAAGCTCCAAAAGATATAAAGCTAAAGCAAGCATTGCACCGTTGGATACATTTCTTGGCATACCTAGAGTGAAGTTGTTGACTAGATAAAGTTGATTCGAAGAATAGTAGTACAATTTGAACCCTTTCCTCAGACCACATGACTGCACTACAACTTGCGCAAAAACAACATTGGGGAATGAGTGTTCAATTATTCAAGTTACATTGAACAAATTTTACAATATTAGATTATTTTCATATGTGCAATATTTAAGCACTTTCAAAAGAAGCATGGAAAATTGACAAATATGGTAGATATAATGGATTTTTTAATGATGTCTTTTTCTTCAAAGTTGGACTACTTATAAAGAAACAATAATAATGTTTATGAACGTTAGATTGAATAACTTATTGAGACTAAAGTAATTAGAAACGAAAGAACAAACACTATTTTTTTAAAGAAAGAGATGGATCACAAGGTGCTGAAGTGGAAAGGGTTGTGGTGTCGTAGGGGGTTCGGGGGATGCCCTTGTCATGCATGTTCTTGTGAGTAACTCACTCCCTTAGGTTTTCAATATAGGAAACACCATTAATAATCTAGCATCATATATAGCATATTCATCTTTTTATTCTTGTTTATAAGAAGCCAGACATCAGGTGTTGAAAGACAAAAATCAGGTGTCAGTAGTATAGTCATCAAAAGTACCATCACATAATGCTTTGTGGATTTGGGTGTGTGTGAGTGGGGTGGGGATGAGGATAAGAATGAATACGGGAATTTAGGTTTTTTAGGCCTTCAAAATATAGAGATAGAGGTGAATCAAGAGGTATGCCTCACTTGATCGATTCATCGGAGTCGTAGGATGATCGACCCTAAACATGGAAAGTGGACTTTCATTGACCTTCTACTGAGTTGTTTAGGAGGCTCTTTCTCTAAGCATCGGTACACCCAGTTGGACAGTCATTTCCATCCTACTTTAGTTGCAGAGAACTAGACTGATGAGGGGCGCGAGAACCTTCAGTTATATAGGATGCCCAATATCTAATGTTTACTTCTCGACACTTACTACATTGATTTCTAGAAATAAGAAGAATATAGATTCATATACTATATGTATTATTTGAATGAACCTCGCAGGATGACCTCAAGGACAGATCGTCGCTGGCTATTGTGTGAGATTCGAGTCTAACATGGGACCAAATATCTCGAGCGTGAGAGGTTTAGGGCATGCCTAAATAAACTTCCATCAGGAGGGGAACAAATCATCAATCCAGCCTCACTGCAAGGATCCCTCTCTCATTCCATCTCTCTCTCTCTCTATGTGTCTCATTCTCTTTGTAAATCTAGAGTGAGTATCGCCTTACCTCATTACTAAATGGTATCAGAGATAGTTTACACTATAGCCTCCAACCATCATCTTCATCAACACACAACTAATTATCATTAAAAATCGTGAGTTGGTGATGATCTTTTTGAGGCCATGTGCACCAAGAAGAAAGCAACTACAATTCGATTTCTTCTTTCAAAATCCTAACACAAAGGTGATAAGGGTTTGAGGTAGTTTTTTCAATAGAGCATATACTCTTTTTTAGGGGATGAGGCATAGCCTTTGTTTTTAAGAAAAGGAGGATGTTGGGTATGACCCACTGCAGTCCATCTTTAATGTTTTTTCATATAAAAACTAAATCAATCTCTTTCATGCAAAGTTTAAAGAAAAGGTGGGGCCATTTTTTATATTACCTTCTTAGGTTTTTTATTGATTGTTCACTGCTATTAAAACAAAGGGAAATTCAGATTGTATGTTTGCATATTAGACCTTATATTCTTTTCCTTTTCTCGCTCTCTATAAAGTTTTTTGTGATATAGTTTTGTTAATATTTGTTTGTTGATTTTTTTTAAGTAGAAGTAAAAGGAGGTGACCTTAAACGTGAACCACCTTCATTGATTAATTACAACGATTAACCTCTTTCAAAATAATATGCGTCTACAAGAATCTGTTAAAGTTTAATGAACTATCATTCATAGATGTTATTGCTCATTAAATCATGCAAAGATTCATAGTAGTAAAAAAACAATCAAGTATCTTTGTGCATTATTTTTAAATAGCATAATATTATATCCTTTTGATTAAATTAAACAATATAGTTAATTAAGAAATTTTATTTACTCTTCTTTTATGTATTGCTTTCTTGATTACTTTTTCCCATTTTGTAAAGAAGGAAAGCAAAACATAAATTGTGTACCTTTATTTATTCTTACTTAATTGCATGGTCTCATATTTATTTTATAGTTATCAAAATGACAATAATGATAGTCATTGCCACTTAAGTGAGGAAAATTGAGTATCTTAACGGTACTAATTACGAATTGTGGAGTATGAAGATTTACTTTGATCTGCTACATAGCATCCATTCAATCATAGATAAAACTGACCCTAATTTATATGAAAATCTAACTATGTAGGAAATTAGATCTCGTGAACAGTGGGAGAAGATTGATAATATGACTAGAAGTTTCATATTGATTCACTTAGTGTTGAATCTGATCTGGGTCTTCGAGGCCTATAAATCAGCGTACGAGTTTTGGTTGTGATTAAGGATAAATATCACTCCAAATTGGAAGTGAGTGTACATCCTTTTCTACACAAGTACAACTCGTATAGAATAAAGTAATTTGAGAGAGTCCTCGAGCATGTAAATATTATGATCATAAAGGCTAAGGGCCTACAGACCGTTGATTGTACGATTCCAGAAAGGATGCAAATAACGACCATTGTAGGATGTTTCCCATCATCCTTTAACATGGTTGTCACATCTCTGAGGATGAACAACAAAATCAGGAGTACATAGACCTACCTGCATAACTGGTAATTGAGTAGGATTTCTCAAAGCAAAGATTGAAAGTCGAGATCTTTGAGGTCGAGGAAGAAGGAAATGTGGTGTGTACAAAGAGAAGACTAGGATCCTCTAAGGTAAATTTCAAGGGAAATGGAGGGAAATACCCACGTGGCTCGTGTTTGAAGTAAATATGGCAACTTCAAGGTCAATTGCCTCAATAAGAAGAAGTCGGGGAACTTTAAAGTGCTTGAGAATAAAGACAAGAAGAAAATTGAACTCGCAGATGATGTAGAATCCAACTTTGCAGTCATAGATTGTGATGGTGGTGGATTGATTGTGGTACAATCCACCACATTCCCAATATGAAGGAGGGATTGGTGGAGTTCAAGGAGCTAAAGAAAGGAGAATTGTTGATGTTCATGGGGAACAACATCTACTTGGATGTCGAAAGTGCCGGGACATACATACTTGACTTGGATGATAGTATAATGGTACTTCATGATGTACTATATGCTTCAGAAATAAGCCAGAACCTCGTTTCTATTCCAATATACTCAAGAAATATTTTAAAGTTCATTTTTATGAGTAAATTATACAAAAGTCCATGAACTATCTACCCGAAAATGAGGATCTTTAAGATGGGTCTCAATATGGTCCTTGGCTATTGAAATTTGGTTGACTATTTGGTCTTTCTAGCCCTAAATCACAATAGCAAAGGACCATAGAGATAAATCTTAAAGATCGGGTACCACGTTGTTACCTTTTAAAATTCTTGTACGACTTTGAAATCAGGTGTATAGTTGACAAAATTTTGTGTAATTTACTCATTTTATAATAAGTGCGTACCCATAGGAAAGAACAAAAAGGTTTATGTTATGGAAAGTTTGTACTCGAACATGACCTATTCTATTTTCATGTAATAAATTCAAATGCATCAATAAATGTTGTCTCTAGGTATTCTCTCTGTTATTTATTTGTTATTTAACTGATTATGATTTGTTTCACACAAGACCGGATCATCTAAGGAATTAGAAAATGGATCAATAAATTTGATAGTTTTCTTACAAATACAGGTGCAAGGGCATTGCCCTGTGAATATTATTTGATTGGTAAATGACGAGAAATACCTACTCAATGGGAGCTCGATCAAAGGAATTAATAAGCTCGATCCATTCAGACATATATGGACCATTGAGTATCAATATACATAGAAATAATGAATACTTTATAACATTCATCCATGACTACTCGAAGTTCTTTACTTATCTCTTTGGAAGAAAAGTAAAATCCTTTGAAACATTTGAGTTACAAGATATAAACCAAGACAAATTTGAGAAAGTTAATTAAAACTCATAGGATTGATACAGGTGGTAAATATACCTCAAAGGAGTTTGAGGGGTATATTATTCAAGCATGTATTTGTAAGCAGATTATGATGCCTGATACACCACAACAAAATGGTGTGGTTGTAAGTGTAGCATCCCAAACATAGTGTCGCATCCAGTAATCACAAAATATGGTAAGAGCTTAGAAGTAATGGGAGTTACTAGTTGGCAAACCCATGCTTAAATATTTTTAGGTCGTGGTCAAGATTTGTGGTTTGGCGCAAGCCTAACAAGTTGTTTGGACTAATAAACCCCAATAAGAGAATAGATCTTGGCCTGGGATGTTACATGTGGTATTAGTGCATACTTCTATTAATAGTGGGAAGGGAGCCTAAGAGGTGGAGCCATCCTGATGAATCCTTGATTCTCAATCTTTATTCTTTTATTTTAGCTATTTATCTTGACAAAGCATCATGTAAATAGATGTAAATGCAATAAGTTAGCATTATGCATGCATTTGTTAATATTGCATAATTATCATGTATTTGTGCAAAAATAAAAGAATAAAAGAAAAGAAAAGGGAAGGAGGTATTTAGAATAAATACATAGTGACCCGAACCCAAGAGAAGGTCAAGCATTGGCATGATCGCCAAATAAACAAGTAGAGAGAGATAAGGCCTACTCTATATTGTATATATCTGTAAATAATTATTTTTGACAAAATCAAAATAAAATGTTCTTTTTACCTCCTTGTATGTAGACCTAAAAATAAAAAAATCATAAAAATAAAATGAAAATAAAATCCTCTCTCCTTTGTACAAAATACATGTATATATCCTTCATTCTCCATTTATTAGACACTTGTAAATAACTAATAACAATAAAATAAAAATTATTTTTGACTCCTAAAAACATGTTGTAAATAAAAATATATAAAATTTGGATATTTATGTAAAAATAACAAAATAAAAATAATTGTACAAAATATATAGGTATATTATACATGTATATAATACACTATACTGTATAAAAATTAATTTATTTTTCATAAAAATAAATAAAAATAACAGAGAAATAGTTTGAAAAATAATAAATATTTTTCATTTTATACACTTATTAGTTTAAAGCCATTTACTATTTTTATTTAATTTATAAATATTATGTAAAATCTTGTTTTCTGATTGGCCGACTGGGATTGTTGATCTTTGGTCAACGGTTCCTCCTTCTCGAGTCAGACCCGGATCCTGTTCGCCAGAGCCCCTTCTCGAAATTTTCCGGTCCGACTCCATGCTCCTTTGGACTTGATTTTTGGACCCGATAATCCTTGTACCTCTGACATCCTCGCGGGTCCTTTGGCCGATCTGATTCGCCCTAGGGTTTCGCGCTTCACTCCAATCTTTCTGGACACCCGAGTAACCTATAAAGCATATTCTTCCATCACCATAGTGCAGCAGCTCGTGCCTCGTGCCTCCCTTCAGCATTAGCCACCTCCGGTTGAGTGACAACTTCCAGAGGGACCCTTCGGATCGGAGTTTGGAGGAGCATCCACGTTGCTCAGCCGTCGGTGTGCGCTGTCGCGATAAGCCTCCCGACCTTTCACAGCTTGGTCGAGGTCGCAACCTCACTTCCCACCTTCGCCTGAAGCTCCAGAGTTCGTCTAGAACCTCAGGTACCCTCCATTTCCCATCCATTTCGTTGTTCGATTCATCCACTTCATTTAGTGTCGTCGCACGTTCATCTACTCCGACCAGCTGGTCGGAGCCCCGCCTTCACGTCCACCCGTTCATATCGACCCGCTGCATGACCATCCATCTTCCCCCGTAGTCTGATCACCCGTAGGATCGACCACTGACGAGTCCGATAATGCCAAGTTAAGAATGTGTTTTTATCGTTCGGCTTAAAGAATGATTAGTCGTGCGTTGTAGGCAGCAATCAGAATCGGTCAAGAAAATACCACAAATAGTTTATTCAATTTTTAATCTCGTGGTTTTATGTTTGTTTTACTTGGGCAAGTCCCAAGGTCGATCACAAGGAGGCAAAGGAACAACCTAGAGAGATGTCTATCAAAGTTTGTGTTCGGTTGTCGAGGTGGTCTTTTTTGGGATTTTCAATGCATTAAGGGATGCAAAATGCAGTTTTGGCCTATTTTGGGGACTAAAATGTAAATTACGTTCAAATGATGTCCGAAAAATATGAAACTTGGCCATAATGTAAAATACGATGAAATGTATACAATGTAATTTTTTGGAATTTTTGGATGCAATATGAATTTTTTATGGATTTTTAAATGCAAATAGAATGATTTTCAAGATTTATTATAATAAATATTAAACCTGCTTATTTTCAAGAAATAAAATTATCTAAGATCTATAACTATGTGATGAATCTCAGAAAAATCCTAAACCTCGAAAATGTGGGGTTTAATACCTATTAAAAATTAAATACTAAAAGATGCAAAATGATTTTTACAGGTCAAAATATGCATCCAAATGCCAATCTTTTTGGGCACAATGTCAAGCACAATTAATTCTACAATATGTTATTTTTCGGGGATTTTTAGAGAAATGGTTAATCAACTATGAATTTCATAGCAAGAAATGGGTAAAATATGCAAATTTCCACAAAACAATTATTTATTAATTAACCATCAATTACAAAAATACCTACAAGATGTCAAACAGTAGAGAATTAATTGACAAACAAAATGCTATTTTTTTATTAATAAAATAAAGTAGAGAAGATGTTCAAAACTGAGGGGGAACACAGGGGTATAGATGCAATATAAATAAAATAAATAAAAGAGCAATGAGGGACCTGGTAGTAATTACCAATAAAAGAAGGGTGAATCTGTAATTTTGCCACATGGTCACGTGCGAAGCACGTGACCTCTGGCTGGCGGGTCTGAGGCGTAATTTGAAGGTCTTCCAGGGGGTACTTGCAATTTCACCCTCGGTCACGTGCGAAGCACGTGACCTGGGCATGACGTAGCGGTGACGTCCCCCTGTCCTCACGCACGCTGCGCGTGGCGGGGGTCTCGGGCCTGGGGCGCCCGGCCGAGCGGTGGAGCAGCGGCTGATGTGATGGCTGAGGCGGAGCTCCGGCCGTGCTCATGTGGTTGATGGTGGCCGAGAGGTGGAGCTAAGGAGGAGCGGGCGGTGGCGTGAAGTCAGTGGGGCAGCGGAGATGTCGTTGGCGATGGCGGTCGGAGTCGAAGGCGATGTTTGGAGGCGAAGTCGGTGGCTGACAAACGGCCGTGGGTCGTTGATGAAGATGGAGGCGCGGTTGTGGCCGACACACGGCCGAGATGAAGTTGGAGCAGAAGAAGGTGACGTCGAGGGCGAGCAGGTCGTTGATGGAGGCGGAGGCGTAAGGAAGTCGTCGGCTCGACGAGATGAACTCGGAGCGGAGCAGCTACGGCGAGGGGGTTCGTCGTGGGCAGTAACGAGACCGGCTGGACTCGGACCTCGCCGGAGAAGACGAGGAGGTGGCGCTGTCACCGCCACTCCTCTCCTTGTGGCTTATCGGCGGATCGGTCTTGAGGGAGGCGGCGGTGGTTCTTAAATAGGAGGAGGTCGAGCATGCCGGAGATGGAAGGTTGATTTGATGAGGGAGGAGATCGGCGAGGATCGGAGCTCGAGAGATTTGTGGCGATGCGCGAGATACGCGACCGCGATCGGAGATGAACGGGCGGTGCGCGATTTGCGGCGAGAAACGCGGGGGCGGTGCGGCGACTTCTTTAGGGAAGACGAAACACAGGTGTCGTACGATCGGCCGAGATCGGACGGCCCCTGTTGAGGCACGTGGCGTCAGGGGGTGTCAACGGGAGCGCACGTGCAGTGCGCGTGCGGGGCGGCACGTGCTCTGCATGTGTGAGACTTTTTTTAAACGATTAAAAATAAAGCCCAAAGATGGCCGGCACGTGGCGGCACCAGGTGCCGCTACGTGTCAGCACCAGATAATTCAGAAAATAAATAGTTTGTAAAATCGAAAATAAGTAAATGACCTCGGATCGAAAAAGTTTCTCACAAAAGTTGCTCGTCTCGATGAGATCTACAACTTTCATTAAGACATCAAAATCAAAATCAATCATTTGCACAAAGTGAATTTTTGGGGTGTCCCATGTACATAGAATACCATGATTTTTGGGTTTTATAATTTTTTATGTCATTTTTTTAGATCAGATAAAAATCCGGAAAATTACAGTAAAATCAAAGATAAATAAAGACACCTTAATCTATTTTTTTTATTTTTATTAATTAAGAAAATATGCACATAAAATATTAGATCAAAAATAGCTAAAATACACAATGTACAAAAGAGGCCTAAAACCCAACTTTCACATATGAGCTCCGATTCATTTGAACTTGGTCTTGTTTTGAAGGTAATTGAATGTACATTAGTTCAAAAGTGAGTAGGATTAAAACGGACACTGGATGAGGGAGATATGAGGGTTTTAGTCCGAAAAATCCCGAAATTAGGGTTTGGGTTTTTGGTCTGCTTATTTGGGTTAGTTATTTTTTTTATATTTTTCCTTTATTTTTGTTAGTGATATGTACACTGTGGAAGTAGTTTTGAGTCATTCGGAGTTAGCATGAATGAGTTAAAAATCCGGGAAGTTAGGCTATTTACAGGTCACTTTTGGCTTGGATTTTTGGCTTCTTATTTTATGCAGATTTTTGTGCTAAAATGTCATTCTTATGAAAACATGCATGAATGCTAATTATGCAGAATAGATGCCTACATGCTGGTAATTTTTAGGTATTTGAGCTTAATAAATGAGATTTAGAGTGTTGAATACGAGATTCATCATACCCCTATACTTAAACCATGCTCGTCCCTGAGCATCAAAAAGAAATGACATGAGGTGAAATGAGATTGGGTTCCATACCAAGACCATAAGATAAAGGTGAAAGTGAACCTAAACTCAACCTTTGGATTATTTATGTGTCGGAACTTCTGTGAGACTCAGAATTTTAAAATCAACAGCCCTCAAGTTCTACACATCATTGCTACAGTTTCGGCTCAGAAGTCATCTTAGATCGATCCTCTTCCCAAAGTATACCCTATGAACATTGAATAATCGACTCATGTGTGTGAAAGGTTTTAGCTCTTCCCATCCAGAATGTCAGACTACAGCACAAACCTCCTCTCCAGTAACTTGTCCTCGGGGAGTCAGGTATTTCCTTCTAAGGTTTGTCACATTATGTTCACAATCGAATTGGGGGAGAAGATAGAAGAAGGGGAAAAGAACTGGAGGGTGGCCAGTGTAGTCACCTCTCCTTGTGAAGATGGCCAGTGTAGCCGAGTCTCCACCAAGATCTGCAGGTTTCTTGAAGCTTGGACCTTTTTGGTCAAATTTTATTTTGTAGAATGCTTCTTTGTATTTGGAATTTTTGGTGGCTCTGCTTGGATCTTGTTGTACCCCTACAAATATAGAATCTTTTTGTTTCCGTACATTTTTTGGGGTCTTAGAAAAAATTGTGCCCAGCCGTCCATCCCTTTTCCGAAGCTTTATTTCAACCCATACTCCGGTCTTTAGATTTCCATGCTACTAGAAAAGAAACTCACACAGTCTTCAAACATCCCGTCTAAGTTGAGCTAAGTGCATAGTGCGAGAGTACAAATTAATTCCTTATTCCAGAATTGTACTCAGAATGAAGAGACCAGGTTAGACACTAAGAGTCAAATGCTGCACATTGTCATGTGGAACTCAAAGAATTAAGTCAAAGACCTGAAGACTCTAAAATCCTATTTCTCGGTGAAGTTCCTCTGAAAATTAGGTGGATTACGGTCAAGTCCAGACCACTCTCGGTTTCGGCTCATAACTCGGTTACCCAAAGACTTTTCACATATGCAAATGCGATGCTTGGATGAAGTGCAGGTGTGTGAAATGCAGACACATTTTTTTTCTTTTTGAATTTTGTTATTTTTTTAATGCAAAAAATGAATAATAAGCCATTTTTTTCAAAAATTTTGGGTGTAGTCAGTGTTAGTGGCAAAATGTTTTTTTTTCTTTTTTTCTATTGTTTTTTTTAATTACCCATCCCATAAATACATATAGACTTACGTGAAAGTACGAGGTATGGCTAAAATATATACACAGTATATATACAGACCCTCCTATACTTAGCGAGTGTTGTGTCCTCAGAGCACAAGAAGCGTAAAGAAGACATAGCTCGGGCTAAGCGTAAGAGAGTGAAAAAGGAAAAAGAACAAGATTTACAGAATCACCCCCTATACTTAGACTGTGAATAGGCTAAGTATATAAGAAGAGCGGAAAAGAAAAAAATGAAGCAGTCGAGGTATGTGAATGAGGAGAGTAAATACAGGTGGGTGTCGGTTCCCCCTATACTTAGGCTCTGGTCAGCCTAAGTATAGAAGAAGGGTGGAGGCTAGTCGATCTGGAGGAGTGTGATGGAGGAAATGGAATCTACAGATGGCATCGGTCCCCCCTATATTTAGGCCTTGGCCTAAGTAGAGGAAGAAGTTGTACAAGGAGACCAATGTGGTTGGGAGGGAGGGTGGGTAGTCGATGATTAAGTTGGTTTTCGGCTAATCTTCTTGTGAGCCTGCGGTGGGAGATCGTAATGAGTTGGAGATGAAGCACGTGATTCCCAACTATTATCAGTGTCATCCTCGGAAAAATTATGATGGGTAGTAGATGAAATATTTGAGTCAGATGAAAGGTACCCATCATTAGAGTTATCCTCAGAGGAATAGTATTTGAAAGTGGACACACTCCATATATTCATGTCCTTTTGTTTCTTCAATTGTTTCCTCAAAATTCGTTCCTTTTTAAGATCAATCGTTTTGTCCTCAGATGAATATTCAGACGCTCCAGTCTCAGTCAGCTCATAAGAAATAATTCCAGTGTACTTGTGGAAGGTAGGAGCATCAGCTTTGGATGAGTAATAATAAGGAACGGGAGTTGTCCAACGAGAATCAAATTTTGGATCCTTGCGAATATATGGCTTTAGAACTACCGAACAGACTTCACTCATGTAGATTACCTTTTCCGGACCTGACGAGGGATCATCAACTGATTCCTCTTCCGAAAGGTTAAAGGTGACTCTCTTTTTCTTATTTCGTGAAGATGTCGGTTTAGTTGAGTATCCAGATGAATAGCCATTGGAATTCTTCTCCTTGGTAGGTGTTCGGGCTACGTGTTCGTTCTTTGTTTCCTGAATGTTGGTGCACTCTTGATTTGGGAGGATTTGGTCAAGATAATCAGAGTAGGTTGCCCCTGGGTACGACCATGCATATGTCTCAGGATCATAGTAAAAGGATTTGTCTATTTGGAGATCCGCAGGAATTGAAATACTGGGGAGAGTTTCTAAACCAATAGTCACATTAACAAACGCTATCTCAGGTGTAGCAGCGGGGTAGGGCTCTTCTACCATTTCATGGTTGTGATTGTTGGGGACTTCGTGGGTTACCTCAGAAAATCGTGGTTCCTTAAAGATTGTATCAGATCGAAGTGCTTCCAATGCCGTAAAATTGATTTCCCGGGTCTCACAATCGATAATTGCCTTAGACATAGCTAAGAATGGCTTTCCGAGAATAATTGGAGACTGGGTGAATTCTCCTTGATGATCAATATCAATGATCATGAATTCCATTTTGAGCGGAGCACCTTGGAATATCATGATGAAAGAAATGATTCCTCTCGGCCGCTTTATCGATCGGTCTGCCAATTGAACAATCTCTCGTATCTTCCGAATCGGTCCGAGTTTGAGTTCGTGAAATACAGAGGTCGGGAGGATATTGATCAATGAATCGTCATCAATACGAGCATGGGTGAAAATTGTGTCTTTGATTCTACAGTCAAATCTGGGTAACCGCTTCACTATGCGGCTCTTGGTTTTTCTCCTCAACACCAAGGAGGAGGCCATTGACAAGATATGTCTTTCAGTTTTTGTTCTAATCCTTCCTGGCTTTTTGACCATTAATTTATCCATTAAAAATTTCTTAAGGTCAGGGAAGTGTTCAATGGCCTTAATAAAGGGAAGTTCAAAAATCAAGTATTTTTCCAGTGCTTCCCGTATAGTAGGATCCAAATTCCTTAGATCTTCTTCAATCTCAATTTTTATGAATTTTTCTGGATTTTTGATTTTTTGTAGTTTTCAAATTTTTCGATTTTTTTGTTATTTTATGTGTGGTGTGGTGATGTGATGTCTTCCATAGATGAGAAGGGTCCTTGATATTCAGAGTATGGGTCAGCGGCATAATCATTCCTAGGGGAATAATGAGCAGAAGTATTGATGTTAGAATCATCCCTAGGTCTTTGAATATCCTCAAAATTTTCATCATGAGATCCAATCCTTTCCTCATTTAGTTTTATATCCGATCCACCATAGAATGAGATTACTTGATCGGCAAATTTTTGAAATCTATCAACCATCAATTCGAATCTTGTTTTATCCTCGAAACATCATCCTCAAAATTCTGTTCATGATAAATAATGGGAGCAGTCGGTATGTGTTCAATAATTTCATCTTTCATTTTTCTGTATGTGCGGAGAGGAGAGTTTCTCGGAATGTGCGACATATGATCCTTATTTTCTGAAAATTTCTCCTCAAAAATTATGGAAGGAGGCTGCTCATATGGTCCAGGCATGTGTATTTGATCTGAGTAGAGTTCAATCCTTTGGTCATGATTGGTCAGACCTTGATATTGTGGAGTCAGCATACATGGTTTATGTGTTTCTAGGAGGTGAGTCCAGTCCTCTGTATGGGTATCATGTCTGAAGAGGGGTCTGTCATGGTCAATCCAATAACGATGATCATTCAGTGTATGTCTTTCCATCTGGGTTTGGTTTCTCTGCCAGTCATGAGATTTGAAGGGATTTTGATCTTGAAAAGTTTCATTGGCGAGAAACTGAGAATAAGGCAGTTCAGTCCAAGATGGTAGGTGATCATTTGCGATCGGATGATTCGAATAAGAATTCACTGAGGGGGCCGGATTCATTTGCGGTTGAAAGTTTCCCACAAATGTTGGAGGATTATTGAAAGAAGAGGATGTAGTTGATTTGGGCCTAACCGAGACAGATTTATTTTCATAGTGATGTTCGGTCATTTTTGAAGGAGTTGAACAGAATGGGTTAGATCTGAAATTTTGAAAAAGTTCCATGATGAGGTTTAAATCAAGAGATGAGAGAGATGATTGTATGGGATAGAAATTTTATCAAATGTGCGGCTATTGATCTTCGATTATCGGTTCACGCACAACAATACAAACACAAATCAAACCCCGGGTTCACCAACTCACACAATGAAGCCGTAAGAGTTCGGCTATTATCTTTTCAATTTAGTTGGTGATAAGACAATCTTGGAAAATAATTAAGCGAGCTGTAGATGCTGAAATTTTCGTAATGATTGTCCTGAATTCTTACGACTAGTTGCACCTACTTTCAGCCAGTATGGGTGTAAGTACGGACCGTAGAACGGTTACCCGTGTTACTTGAGGACAGAGCCTTACGCAGTGTCCTCTAAACCACCCACTCTGCTAAGGAAATCCGGACCGTTTACTGGCTACCGTAGATCCTCACTGAGAAGTAGCTAATCGTTTTTGACAAAATCAGTAGTCAATATGAAAATTCGAGTTTGGTCTCTAGCCTTAAGTGTCGTCTCTCGCTCACTCAGAAAAATAAAATCATCCAAGGTCGGGGTTGCTCTCCCGCAAAAATTCTTGATTTTATGGGCTATTTAGAGTCGGCTATATTTAGTAGTCCCAATTTTATTTCGATGATCACTGAAGAATTTAAGTGAGCAGAAATACACGTCTACCATCCAGTCCCAATTTCCTTTTAAAATTATGTGACAAAACAAGAGGAGAAATTCGGGAAAAGCCGATGCACGCGAAAAACTATGATGTATGCTCAGTTAGAAGACTTACAGTGAATCCTCGCAATCTTCATGTGGGATGCTAGACAGAAATTTAAAATTTATTCTAAATGAAATGCAAGCCGATGAAAAACCGCACCTAAGCAGAAAGTTCTATTAGCGGGGAAGAAATGAGTTAAAATTTTGGCTAAATTGAACTATCTATGTGCGTCTCAATTAACAGTGCAGTGTGCCTTAATCCTACGAGCACAATCAAAAATTAAATTGCTCTTGAGAGCCGTATGTGCAGGTCTATCCTATTCGCCACTCAAGTCGGGCCCCACCCTCACCGGAGAGTGAAACAGGCCACGACACACCACAGAATAAAGTTCGAGGTCTTGTTACATACGCGAGAGTCCAAACGGACACTGCTGTAAATAAGCAATTAATTACAAAAATTTAAAAATTACAGGAATTAAAAATCTAGACTCTACGCTCTCTCACGACTCGACTCAATCTTAAATTAATTGCGGATTTTAAGAGGTTGGAGAAGATGCCTCGGTTTCTTGAAAAACAGCTCCGCGTATGCCGTGTACCTCGCAAGAAAAATAAGAGAGATAATGTAAGAGAGTGACTCAAAAAATGGTAAAATAGACAAGAAAAAATAAGTGCTGAAAATAAATGGGATTTACAATGAAAAATTCGGTGGTCAGACTACCCGAATGCGGAAAACCTGAACAAAAAATTTTTAGACAAAAATCTAAGCCGTTTGCCTCCCCGGCCTACGGCGCCATCTGACGAGTCCGATAATGCCAAGTTAAGAATGTGTTTTTATCGTTCGGCTTAAAGAATGATTAGTCGTGCATTATAGGCGGCAATCGGAATCGGTCAAGAAAATACCACAAATAGTTTATTCAATTTTTAATCTCGTGGTTTTATGTTTGTTTTACTTGGGCAAGTCCAAGGTCAATCACAAGGAGGCAAAGGAACAACCTAGAGAGATGTCTATCAAAGTTTGTGTTCGGTTTTCGAGGCGGTCTTTTTTTTTGGAATTTTCAATGTATTAAGGGATGCAAAATGCAGTTTTGGCCTATTTTGGGGACTAAAATGTAAATTACGTTCAAATGATGTCTGAAAAATATGAAACTTGGCCACAATGTAAAATACGATGAAATGTATGCACTGTAATTTGTTGGAATTTTTGGATGCAATATGAATTTTTTTATGGATTTTTAAATGCAAACAGAATGATTTTCAAGATTTAATTATAATAAATATTAAACCTACTTATTTTCAAGAAATAAAATTATCTAAATCTATCACTATGTGATGAATCTCAGAAAAATCCTAAACCTCGAAAATGTGGGATTTAATACCTATTAAAAATTAAATACTAAAGATGCAAAATGATTTTTACAGGTCAAAATATGCATCCAAATGCCAATATTTTTGGGCACAACGTCAAGCACAATTAATTCTACAATATATGATTTTTCGAGGATTTTTAGAGCAATGGTTAATCAACTATGAATTTCAGAGCAAGAAATGGGTAAAATATGCAAATTTCCACAAAACAATTATATATTAATTAACCATCAATTACAAAAATACCTACAAGATGTCAAACAATAGAGAATTAATTGACAAACAAAATGCTATTTTTTTATTGATAAAATAAAGTAGAGGAGATGTTCAAAATTGAGGGGGAACACAGGGGTATAGATGCAATATAAATAAAATAAATAAAAGAGCAGTGAGGGGCCTGGTAGTAATTACCAATAAAAGAAGGGTGAATCTGCAATTTTGCCAGATGGTCACGTGCGAAGCACGTGACCTTTGGCTGGCAGGTCTGAGGTGTAATTTGAAGGTCTTCCAGGGGGTACTTGCAATTTCACCCTCGGTCACGTGCGAAGCACGTGACCTGGGCGTGACGTAGCGGTGACGTCCCCCCCGCCCTCACACGCGCTGCGCATGGCGGGGGTCTCGGGCCCTGGGGTGCCCGACCGAGCGGTGGAGCAGCGGCTGATGTGATGGCTGAGGCGGAGCTCCGGCCGTGCACCTGTGGTTGATGGTGGCCGAGCAGTGGAGCTAAGGTGGAGCGGGCGGTGGCGTGAAGTCGGTGGGGCAGCGGAAATGTCGTTGGCGATGGCGGTCGGAGTTGAAGGCGGCGTTTGGAGGCGAAGTCGGTGGCCGACAAACAACCGTGGGTCGTTGATGAAGATGGAGGCACGGTTGTGGCCGACACACGGCCGAGATGAAGGTGGAGCAGAAGAAGGTGACGTCGATGGCGAGCAGGTCGTTGATGGAGGCGGAGGCGTAAGGAAGTCGTCGGCTCGACGAGATGAACTCGGAGCGGAGCAGCTACAACGAGGGGGTTCGTCGTGGGTTGTAACGAGACCGGCTGGACTCGGACCTCGTCGGAGAAGACGAGGAGGTGGCGCTGTCACCGCTACTCCTCTCCCTTGTGGCTTATCGGCGGATCGGTCTTGAGGGAGGCGGCGATGGTTCTTAAATAGGAGGAGGTCGAGCATGCCGGAGATGGAAGGTTGATTTGACGAGGAGGAGATCGGCGAGGATCGGAGCTGGAGAGATTCATGGCGGTGCGCGAGATACGCGGCCGCGAGCGGAGATGAGCGGACGGCGCGTGATTTGCGATGAGAAATGCGGGGGCGGCGCGGCGACTTCTTTGGGGAAGACGAAACACAAGTGTTGTCCGATCGGCCGAGATCGGACGGCCCCTGTTGAGACACGTGGCATCAGGGGGTGTCAACGGGAGCGCACGTGCAGTGCGCGTGCGGGGCGGCACGTGCTCTACACGTGCGAGACTTTTTTTAAACGATTAAAATTAAAGCCCAAAGATAGCTGACACGTGGCAGCACCAGGTGCGGCCACGTGTCAGCACCAGATAGTTCAGAAAATAAATAGTTTGTAAAATCGAAAATAAATAGTAAATGACCTCGGATCGAAAACATTTCTTCACAAAAGTTGCTCGTCTCGATGAAATCTACAACTTTCATTAAGACATCAAAATCAAAATCGATCATTTGCACAAAGTGATTTTTTTGGGGTGTCCCATGTACATAGAATACCATGATTTTTAGGTTTTATAATTTTTATGTCATTTTTTTAGATTAGATAAAAATCCGGAAAATTACAGTAAAATCAAAGATAAATAAAGACACCTTAATCTAATTTTTTTGGATTTTTATTAATTAAGAAAATATGCACATAAAATATTAGGTCAAAAATAGCTAAAATACACAATGTACAAAAGAGGCCCAAAACCCAACTTTCACATATGAGCTCCGATTCACTTGAACTTGGTCTTGTTTTGAAGGTAATTGAATGTACATTAGTTCAAAAGTGAGTAGGATTAAAACGGACACTGGATGAGGGAGATATGAGGGTTTTAGTCCGAAAAATCCTGAAATTAGGGTTTGGATTTTTGGTCCGCTTATTTGGGTTAGTTATTTTTTTTATATTTTCCTTTATTTTTGTTAGTGATATGTACACCGTGGAAGTGGTTTTGAGTCATTCGGAGTTAGCATGAATGAGTTAAAAATCCGGGAAGTTAGGCTATTTACATGTCACTTTTGGCTTGGATTTTTGGTTTCTTATTTTATGCAGATTTTTGTGCTAAAATGCCATTCTTATGAAAACATGCATGAATGTTAATTATGCAGAATAGATGCCTACATGCTGGTAATTTTGAGGGATTTAAGCTTAATAAATGAGATTTAGAGTGTTGAATACGAGATTCATCAACCACCAGGTCGAGATTGAGGTTCATATCTCTTCTATCACCTTTGCCGGAGATCGAATCACGCCTCACCATCGCTTCTTTCCATTTTTGCTCAAATAACCCCCACCGGAGCTTCGCTTCGAGTCGAACTTATCTTCACAGGTGTTTGAACTCGCTGGGACACCAGATCCAATCTCTAGAGGGTCCACCGGAGTATCTCCAGGTCCACCTTCACCGCCACGCATATCCGACCAGCAATTCCCCCATCGGACCCGTCCATTCGACGCGGGAGACCTCAACGATTGTTCCAGACCCTTATGATCGATCATCGCAGCCGAGGATACCACCTGAGGCTCTAGTGAAGTTCGCTGGGGCCTTATTCTTCTAGGTCCCCTCTCCACCGTTGGATTGGCCCACCTCTGCCAGATCGCATCCTAGCCGCCCAACAGAGCAGCTTTAGGACCATTAGATCTGACACCTGACGCATGTGCACCCCACGTCCCCGACATTCTCTATGGCATCAGATCTGACACAGCAGGAGATCTGCACTGCACGTTCCACTGTCCACCAGAGCTCGCCACGCGTCCCCCAAGCACTCCGCACATGCCCTGTGAGGGTATATTGCATTTTTTCCCTGCAGTTTTCATGCTTTATTTTCTAGTTTATTAAATAAAGTTGTAGTTTGAACTTTTTGCATATTAGAGCCTGATGTTTCCAGTATTTGCATTTTAGTCCCCCAAGTCTGAAAACACGTGCACGCTCACGTGCTTTTGTGGCATTTTTGTAAGAACGATCCCGCTCTTTCGGATGGTTATGTTCTGAATGAAATATTTCTTATATTTGTACTTATTCCCCTGTGTGTGATCTGATTCGCATGTGCGTGTCTTGTGCGGGCTTCTTGCTAGTGCCCTTGGACTTTTTGCATATTTTATTGTTTAGTCTAGAAACTTTAGGATAATTACAGATAGGTCCCTATAGCTTGTGTGCCTTGTTTTTAGTCAAATAATTATTAAACCAACTCCAAAAATTCCACAAAAATTACCATTAGCTCAGGCTAATGTGTAGTATTTATGGTAATTTTTGTTACTTGATTTAATTTTATATGGAGTTTTCTAAAAATCAAAAAACCCTAAAAATGTGTCTGTCTATTTTATAAAATATCAAAAAATATAAAAATACCCTCAAAAATTCGTAAAACATTCTGTATGTTTATTTTAGTGTGTGCTTACTTTAGTATCAATTTTGTTGCATTATCTTTCATAAGAACTCTAAAAATCTCAAAAGACTAAAAATCTTATAAAAATTCTTAAAAATTCTAGAAAATTCAAAAAATGAGATTTTAGTTTCTGTAGGTAGATAATTTTATTTGCTTTGGCATAAAATTGCTCTCTAGGACATTAGGATATTTAGGTATTTTTAACTTGTATTTTCGTCCTGGCTGTGCATTGGTTGACCCAATTTCATCTCTTTCATTTTTAGAAAATCATATAAAAATATAAAAATTTACCATAAAATTATCAAAACACTTGCATATTTTTAAAATATAAAAATATTTTTATTTCTAACTTTTGAACATTTTTAGTCTTAATAAAAATTGTTGAAGTTTGATTTTCTTTATCTTTTTATTTGTTTTCTTATTAGAAAATATAGAAATTTGCAAATTAAAAATCACAAAAAAATTACCTTCTATTTTCTGATTCTTGACTACTTCGTAGGCTTTGCTCGTGCTCTTTCTGTTTGACCCTGGTCGCTATACCAGGTTAAATAAATAGCAGAGACCGCTACATTAGATTTTTGTGCTTGATTGTTTTCAGTGTGGTCTTAATTTTCTTGATTGACCGTGCCTTGTGATTCGAGTCGCAATGACACTTAGACATATCTTAACCCGAGTTACCTGGCGTGCCATCAGAATGGCGTCGTTGCTGGGGAGCACGGTTTAGTAGTCGTTTTTCAGCATTCGTTATTTTATTTTTATTTATTTTTAGCTCTATTTGTTATAACTGTTTTCTGACATGTTTCTGTTTCGCTTTTTGTATGAGGGGACCGCCCGAGGACTCGACGGCTTTCGGTTAGAGTACCCGCACCTGAAGAGGAACAGGAGGAGAGGAGGAGCTTAGTTACATATGATAGAGTAGCTTTTACTTTTTAGCACATTTTATTATTATTGTAATAATACAGGGACTTCAGACTTGCTTGGACACTTTGGACATGTGTCTTATATTGGGGGTTTTTTCGCCTAGCACCGGTGTGCTGGGGGACCTCACCGCGATTTTCGTTGGTTTTGATTTTTCTCGTCTTTTCTTTTCTTTGATTTTCAAAGAATTTGACCCTTAGATTTAGGAATTTCCTTGATTGTGATGTAACTGATTAAGGACCAATCCCTAACTATTTGTATGCACCTATAGTTCGTAATTGGACTTATTTAATAAATCATAGTAAAAAGTTAATTTGGTCGCTTGAGAGGTCACGTGCTTCTAGAGGTCGTATACAGCGCGTGCAGGATCCGTTGTGGTAGACACCAACCGGCATCAGAGACCGGACTCCGACCTCTCTCTCTGACCAGTTAACTACAGTTCTTTACGATTAGAAATTGCTCATCTAAGGCCATTTTCTCCTTGCATCATTTAGGTTAGTTTTATTTCTGTCTTTAAATTTATGCATGGATCACCCTGCATATAGAGTGATGGAGACATGTACGCATCTCTTACTTTACATGCATCATCGTGTTTGATCGCGCATCGGCTTTTTGGACTTCTCCCCCGTTTTTGGACTTTCAATAATTAGGAGATCGAAAAATTCGTTAGGCGTTTGTTTGCTTATTGAAAAATACCTAAAAAGAGATAATCATAAAATTGGGACTGCTAAACAAACTTGACCCTAAAAGACACTTGACTTAAAAATTTGTCTTGGGAGAGCAATCCCCTCGTTGTTTGGTTTTCTTGCATGAGAGAGTGACCCGCACACTAGGCTAGAGCCATACCTGAACTCTCGTTAGACTATTGGTCTTGGGGTTAGTCGTTCTCTTGTGAGGATCGCTCCAGTCTTCGGTAAAGCGGGCCACGATATCCTTAACAGAGCAAGTTGATCGGGTAGCCGGTAAACGGTCCGCAACTTGTACTGGCTGGGAAAGATCTAGCTTTGGGATTGGATCTATCTCCTGAGAGCATCGGGTTCCTACCAGCTCGCTTAATCGCCCTATTAGATTAAATTATCATCTAAATAAAATTTACAAGATGAAAGAATGAACCTTTACGGTCATCAGCTCCACGTTGACTAGGTGAATTGGGGTTTGATTGTTGATCTTGTTTGTTTCCAGATCCCATCCGCATTTTTCTCTACATCATGATGATGGGCCGGAGGTCCCTTAGGCAGTCCTTGGCTGCACCGCTTTCGAGTACTTCGCCCCACTCATCTAGGCTGGTTCGTGAGAGCCTATACCCCCTCTCTGAACTCGAGTTCGATTCCGTCCTGTTCTCCCTCGATCACCCTTCTTCCAGTCCCGAGGTGCCAAAGCAGAGACCAGCACAGATATTCATTCATTTAACGGCACCTGAGTTCGGATCTTTTGCCTTTGCAGAGACCCAAAAGATGACCAGCAGCGAGGAGTGCACCGATGGGCAGCCCCATACTACCACATATGTTTTAGATCAGGGCGCCATCAACAACACACTGTTAGCTTCCCTAGAGATGATGCAGAGACATATCAGAGACCAGTGGGTAGGGCTGGTTATTGAGTCACGTCTCGATGAGCCAGGCTCGGGCTCAGCTCGATAAGGGCTTGTAAGCTTGGCTCATTAAGCTAGTGAGCTGAGCCCGAGTCAGATTTTTGGGCTCGATAGCTTATCGAGTCGAGCCTGAGTCAAGCCTTGCTCAGCTCGATAACTCAATAACGGGCTCGATAAGGAATAGATATTCTATTTGAGAAACTACAATGTTTTTTATTTTTATTTGTATTAGTTTTGCAACATTGTTAATGGTGGATTATGTGTTTATGTTGTTTATGTAACAACAATGTTGGGTGAACTATGTTGTAGACTTGGATTTTCTACCTTTTATCTATGTTAATCTAGGTTATAGTTAGATATTTAGCATTTTTTTCTTTTTTATTAACAAGCAGAATGTTACAATATATATTATAATTTAACTTTTACATACAACTCGGATGATGGCCTATTGGTAAGGTGGTTGATCTTTAAAAAGGAGGTCCTGGGTTCAAGCCTAGGCAAAACATTTTTTCACCAAATAAACACCTATTTCCTTAACGAGCCTGAATAGGCTCGAGCCCAGACCAAGCTCGATAAGAGGCTCGGGCTCGATAAAGGGCTCGGCTTCAGATACTGCAAATTCACAGATTTCAGCAGAGGATAGTTTGGAGAGCACACTCTTGGCAAAGGACACATTCGAATAGAGCCAGTAGCTAGGGTGGAGACTGAGCCGGCACATATTACAGATACACCAGTAGGGCCATCTTCGCCAGATATTCATGATCAATGAGAGTTCTCACAGACAGATCTGGTTGCATTCACTCATACATTTCAGAAGCCAGATTTGCCAACTCCCAGTTGTCCAGAACTGAAGCCTTTTCCGCAGTCGTTGAAGTATAGATTCCTTGCGGGCGAGCATGAGATGTACCCAGTCATAATCTCAACAGATTTGACTGGAGAGCAAGAATCTCCTTTGATGGAGATCTTAAAAAGAACTACAAGGCAATAGGATGGAGCGTAGCTGATCTCTAGGGGATAAGTCCGGCCATGTGCTCCCACCATATCTATCTCAAAGAGGACGCTAAGCCATCGCGTGAGTTCTAGCGATGGTTGAACCCGAATCTTCGAGAGATAGTCATGAAGGAAATATCGAAATGGTGGAGCACCAATTTTATCTACCCCACCTCTGACTCCAAGTGGGTTAGTCCATTACATGTGGTGCCCAAGAAGACGGGCATCACCATAGTTGTAAGTGAGTCTGGAGAGGAGATAGCTACCTGGGTACCCACTTCTTGGAGGGTATGTGTGGACTACAAACGATTAAATCAGGCCACCAAGAAGGATCATTTCCCGCTGCCCTTTATTGATCAGATTATAGAGAGGCCAGCTGGGAAGAGTCATTACTGCTTTCTTAACGAGTACTCCGGACACAATCAGGTGGCCATTGAGCCTGAAGACCGGGACAAGACGACATTCGCCTGTCCGTTTGGGACTTATGCTTTCAGACAGATGCCCTTTGGTCTATATAACGCCCCGGTGGCATTCCAAAGGTGCATGTTGTCCATTTTCTTGGAGATGGTGGGTAACTGTTTAGAGGTCTTCATAAATGACTTTTTGGTCTACGGCGATGGGTTTGATGCTTGTCTTGACTGCCTAGACTGCATCATTCAACGCTGCATTGAGGTTCATCTTGTTTTATTCTGTGAGAAGAGTCACTTCATAGTGACTCAGAGGACGGTGCTTGGTCATATCATCTCCAACAAGGGCATGAAGGTTGATCCGGCCAAGGTGGATATCATTAGGAAACTCAATCCACCGTCCAACCTACGATAGTTACAATCTTTTCTGGGGTATGTCGGTTTCTACCGACGGTTCATTCATGATTTCAGCAGGATTGCCTGACCGTTGACCGATTTGCTGACAAAAAACACCGAGTTCAATGTAGATGATAAGTGGCTTACATCATTTGATACTCTCAAGAGCCTAGTTGTTGAGGCTCTTATCCTTCAGCTGCCTGATTGGTCTCTCCCATTCGAGATCATAATGAACGCCTCCGATTTTGCCGTAGGGGCTGTGCTAGGACAGAGGAGGGATGGAGTACCATTTGCCATTCACTACGCTAGCCATGCATTGGATGTCACGTAGCGGAACTACACTGTCACAGAGAAAGAGATGCTAACCTTGGATAAATTTCGATCATATATTCTTGGATCCAAAGTGACCATCTTTACCGATCATACCGCCATCAGGTACCTCATGGCTAAGAAGGATGCCAAAGTGAGACTGACTAGATGGATCCTTCTACTCCAAGAGTTTGACATTGAGATTAAGGATAAACCTGGAGTCAAGAATGTGGTAGCGGATCATCTCTCCCGATTAGAAAATCTTGAGGAATCCGAACAGATTGATATTATTTCCAAGACCTTCTCGGATGAGGCGATCCTTGCTATCGCCTCACTCCTGTGGTACGCTGACATTGTGAACTATCTTGTCGCAAAGAAAGTCTCACAAGGTTGGCCCAGGCAGCGACTTGAGAACTTCCTTACGAAGGCCAAGTCTTACCATTAGGAGGATCCCATCCTTTATCATGAAGGAGGGGATATCGTCTGGCGTCGGTGCATTCCTCAGGAGGAGCACCATAGCGTCCTCACATACTGCCACAAGCTTGAGGCAGGAGGACATCATTCTAGGAGGATAACAACACATAAAGTGCTACAATCTGGCCTATGATGGCCTACTCTCTTCAAGGATTCTGATGAATTCGTGAAGAGGTGTACTGGCTATCAGAGGATGGGCACTTATGGACAGCGTGATATGATGCTGATGCAACCCAGTCACTTCTGTGAGGTTTTTTACGCATGGGGCATCGATTTCATGGGTCCATTCCCTAAGAGTTAGGGATCCGAGTGCATTCTGTTGGCTGTTGACTATGTGAGTCATTGGGTCGAGGCCATTCTCAGCCGAACCACAGATGCTAAGACTGTTTGCAAGTTTTTGAGGAAGAATATAATTTCACGGTTCGGGGTGCCTAGAGTATTGATATCTGACGGGGGGTCTCACTCTATCAACGACAAGTTAAAGGCCCTTGCTAACGAGTTCGGTATAGACCATCAAGTCGCCACTCCATATCATCCTCAAACTAATGGTCTTGCTGAAGTATCGAATAGGGAGATCAAGACGATGTTGCGGAAGGTAGTCCGCCCAGATCGAAAGAATTGGTCACAGCTTTTGGACTCGATCTTGTGGGCATATCGGACTTCCTTCAAGACTCCTCTGGGTACGTCTCCCTTTCATCTCGTTTATGGCAAGCCCTGTCATTTACCTGTTGAGATTAGGTACAAGTCACTTTGGGCTGTCACTGATATATTATTGGATCTAGAGAGTATAGGTGATCAAAGAAAGACAGAATTGGCAGCTCTGGAGGAGCTTAGAGACACATCCTTTTCAAGCACCATACAATATAAGAAGCGAGTAAAGATATGGCATGATTCTCATATCAGCCATAAGCAGTTTGAGCCAGATCAGAGAGTATGGTTGTTTGATGCCAAGCTTCGATTATTTCCAGGGAAATTGCAGAGTAAGTGGAAAGGACCATACCGGGTCCGAAAGGTGCATGACAATGATAGTATCGACATATCTGAAATGTCATATGAGTCCACCTTTCGTGCTAACAGTCATCGCCTCAAACCATATCTAGATCATGAGCCGACGATCGTTGACGTCGCCCTGATTCATTTTGCATGAGATGTGGTCTTTGACTTATATCAGTTGCATCTCGTGCCTAGTTATCACTGTCTTCCGCCTTGTATAGATCCAGATGTCCATATCATCTCATTCTTTAGTCTAACAACCCATCTACATCTTGTGATTATGCTATACTTAGGGTGCACTTTACTCTAAGTATATGAGGGTGTTGGATTCTTGATTATTATTTTGATTCTTTTTACCTCTGTTTTGATGCCTATACTTAGGGATATTTTACCCTAAGTATAGGGGAGGTAAACCTTGTACATCCTTTCACTTGATTTTCCCTTTGTACACAGTCTGCTACAGTGATGGAGATAAGGGAGGGCAGGTGGGTGCTTAGCCCCCCCAAGTCTCAAATAATACATATATTTTATATGTTTTGTCTTGAAAAAAATATATCCATCAAGATGATGTATATAGTAGATCTTATTGATTTTTAAAACACAAGTTAATTTCTTTATATATATATATATTAATATATCAATAAAGTAAAATGGTTAAAATAATAACTAAAATTTATTATATAGAGAGTAATTGCACTCCACAAGTAAAGCACCCAGAGGGTCCCAAGTGGGATGCAAACAGACAGATACAGATATAGATGTTTCCATATCATTTTTAAATAGAATATGGATGTGGATATTCATATTGATGAAGATTTTTTTTGAGTAAGAAAACATTGATGAATATTAAAACTATACTACTGTATCATTAAAAAATAGAACAAGCATAAAATGGATACTTCACATGCGAGTAAGATTAGAAATACTACATAAATTAGCTTAAATGTAGATGTACTAAATGAAATACACACGATATAGATATAAAAAAATGTATAGATATCATTAAAATTATACCAAATACATTGAAAGAAGGTACAAAATTATGTTATATATAGTTAAAAATAAATTTATAGCTATATTTATATATGAAAACAACTATAGGATATAGATATGGATACAAATATTTGCGAATATCAATATGATATTCATACTCGTACCCATTTTAAAACAGTTATAGATACTGATGTCAATATATATAAAACGGATACAATGGCAGATCGGATATAGATATATTCATATATGTTTGCATCTCTAGTTCCAAATGAATATATACAAATATAAGTATTAATTATTTCTTGATCATATTTAAGATGTTGATATAGATGAGGATAGATATGTTGACGGATATGAAAGTTATGTTGCAATATCCTTAAAAATAGTTCTGAATAAAATATACAAATCATTAAAGGCTAATATAAGAACTATTTTATAGATTTGCTTAAATATATTTGTATTTGATCATTTATACGATAAATGTACATATTTAATAATAAATATATGGAAATAATATCCATTTTAAATTGGATAAGCATACATATATCAAAATCTTTATAAAATAGATACGAATATGGTAGAGAAGCATATACAGATGTATTATTTTTTTTGCATCCAGATGTATATATTATTTCATAGTACCTCCTTATATCTTTGATTTTGAATATTTTTCTATAATATAATCTTATAGGTGAATTGTTTATAAAATTATTTATAATTATACTTAGTAAGTATATAGTTGGCATTCATAATTCAATACACATAATAAAGGTGCAGTGAGAATGCATATTAAAAATTTTCACCTCAAGGTACGGAACATATTATTGTGGAGGTGTAAAGAAGGTATTAGATACGAGCTTGCAGTAATTGCATGAAGTTTTAGCATCAAGATAATGATGGCGATGGAGCGTGGGGAAATATTATTGGAGTGTAGGTTGAGAATGAAGTATTTAAAAGAATAAATAATTAAGAAAGAGTATAAGTACCGAAAAATATATTTTTATATATTTTAAAAAGTTATATATGATGGTATTACTTAATGACTCATTGTTTGAAGGGCATTCATATAAAATGAAGAATTTTAAAGAGTTATTATTTTTAATACAATAATTCAAAGGAAAATGGCATAAAATCTCAATTTTATAAGTGTTTTTATGCAAATTCCCTTAAAAATCATTGTACAAAATCTTTACCATACTTTCTTACACGTTCTACGATCTTTGAAATCCAACAAATGTTGTCAGTAAAAATGATAATTGATGGTTATAAGAACTACATAAATAATATATCAGCCCTCCCGATTGGAGACTTCTGGCTTCGTCTCTGGTATGCTATACTTAGGATTACTTGATCCTAAGTATAGGAGGGGAACACTGAGCCCTCTTCATTCTATTATTTGATTCGTTGTTGTAGTATAGCATTACTTTTCACTTCCCCATACTAAGCACGAGTTATGTCTTCTTCTTCATCGCTCTTTGTTTACTTCGAGGTCATCGTTCGAGTAAAGTATACGGGGTGTCGTATATATATATATATATATATACTTTAGCCATAACTCGTACTTTGTGTGAGTGTGTTAATAAATAAAATGGCTAAAAATCATTTTTTCTTGTACATAAAATTCTTTCTTGCACATACATAGCTATTTATAAAAAAAATATTTTTGTACAAAAATTTGTAAATATTTTGGTATCAAAACTATGTATATAGCACAACTTTTTTGTAAAACATTTAAAAAATAAAAGTATGCAAAAAACATTTGTGTAAATATTTATAAATAGTTTGCAAAACTTCTGCATTCATGCATACGTTCAAACATTTTCAAAAAATTTGCACATTTTCAAAATTTTGCATAAAAGATTTTTATATATACTTGTACATTCTTCTGAATCATAGTTAACATTTAAACTAGCCTGGGATTAAATTGAAAAATGGAGCTTGGTTAAGACCTTAATCCACCTAAATATAAGAGGAACCTTATAGGATTTAGGGTTGAGACTCTTCAGGTCCAATAGTGACTTAATTCTTTGAGTCCACTAGGCTGTGATCACATGTCATCTTGGTGAGCCTAAGTAGAACATTTAACGACGCACACATGACTCTCACAGACAATGGCTTTACTTGCACCAGCACCTTACACATAGCTCTCTACAGATGAGGTTGTGACAAGGTAGTTTCCTTTGGCTTGGGGTAGCATACGAGGGTAGTACTTCTAGGTGGAACCTCTCGTAAGGAAGGAAGTACGCCTCAACTTGGTCTGGCGGTGTTGAGGTCTAAAGACAGGAGTTGTGGGTTGCAATAATGCTTCACCATGTAGATATATTGTACATATACACATCAAAAAAAAGTGCAAAAGAAAGAAAAACTCCAAAAAAGTGGCAGGTCTGATAGAAAATGAAATACCAGCCGGATTGTATACAACCGAATAAAGCAAAGCATGTGAAACCCATTCTCATCTCATGAAGCTTGCAGCGGGAGACTTAGCTACACTGGTTAGGCTCCCAGGGATACATGGCTACACTGATCATGATCCATTCTCTTCTTTCCCCTCTTCTTGAGCCGGTTGAACTTGAACTTAGAAGGGAATACCCCGTTCCTCGTGGAAAGAGATTCTGGACTAGGACATTAGAGTTACCTTGTTGAGGGAGGATGTTACCTTGTCATTTCTGAGGTGGGGAGCTACATTTCACTTACACAGTACAAGAAAAGATTCATGGTCATTAGAGTTTGTGTATTTAGACTTGTTCTGATCTGGATTATCGAGGAGTCTTGACCATAGATTAGTGGAACTTAGAGGATATTGAGTCTTAAACCTAGGTCCAAATAAGGTTCCAACAAACTAATAATCCAAAGGTCTGACTGAGCTCCATCCTCCAATTTAATGAAGACAAGTTTTATAATCAACCTTGATTCTCCTTCTTTTTCTTTTCTTCTCCTTTTTCACTTCTTTTTCAGATAAGTGTTTGCTAAGGGACTAGTAAAGGTAAAGTATAGGAGATGATGAATCCCTGATTCTCACTCTTTATTCTTTTATTTTAGCTATTTATCTTGGCAAAGCATCATGTAAATAAATGTAAATACAATAAGTTAGCATTATGCATGCATTTGTTAATATTGCATAATTAGCATGTATTTGTGCAAAAATAAAAGAATAAAAGAAAAGAAAAAGGAAGGAGGTATTTAGAATAAATACAAAGTGACCCGAACCTAAGAGAAGATCAAGCATTGGCTTCATCGCCATATAAAACAAGTAGAGAGAGATAGCGCCTACTCTATATTGTATGTATATATAAATAATTATTTTTGAAAAAATCAAAATAAAATGTTCTCTTTACCTCCTTGTATATAGGCCTAAAAATAAAACAAAAAGCATAAAAATAAAATAAAAATAAAATCCTCTCTCCTTTTGTACAAAATACATGTATATCCTTCACTCTCTATTTATTAGACACTTGTAAATAAATAATAACAATAAAATAAAAATTATTTTTGACTCCTAAAAACATTTTGTAAATAAATAAAATATAAAATTTGGGTATTTGTGTAAAAATAACAAAATAAAAATAATTGTACAAAATACATAGGTATATTATACTTGTATATAATACACTATAATGTATAAAGATTAATTTATTTTTCATAAAAATAAATAAAAACCATAGAAAATAGTTTGAAAAATAATAAATATTTTTCATTTTATACCCTTTTGTTTTAAAGCCATTTATTATTTTTTATTGAATTTATAAATATACATAAAATCCTATTTTCTGATTGGTCGTTTGGGACTGTTGACCTTTGGTCAACGATTCCTCCTTCCCGGGTCAGACCCGGATCCTGTTCGCCAGAGCCCCTTCTCGAAATTTTCCAGCCCGACTCCATGTTCCTTTGGCCTCGAGATTTGGACCCGATAATCCTTGTACCTCTGACATCCTTGCGGGTCCTTTGGCCGATCTGATTCGCCCTAGGGTTTCGCACTTCACTTCGATCTTTCTGGACATCCGAGTGACATACAAAGCATCTTCTTCCGTCACCACAGTGCTGCAGCTCGTGCCTCGCACCTCCCTCCAGCCTTAGCCACCTCCGGTTGAGTGACAGCTTCCAGAGGAACCCTTCGGATCGAAGTTTGGAGGAGCATCCACGTTGCTCAGCCTCGTGGCCGGCATGCGCTGTCGCGATAAGCCTCCCGGCCTTTCACAGCTTGGTCGAGGCCACAACCTCGCTTCCCACCTTCGCTTGAAGCTCCAGAGTTCGTCTAGAACCTCAGGTACCCTCCATTTCCCTTCCATTTCGTTGTTCGATTCATCCACTTCATTTAGCATTGCCTCATGTTCATCAGCTCCGACTAGCTGGTCAGAGCCCCATCCTTCACGTCCACCCATTCAGATCGACCCGCCGCATCGCCATCCATCTTCCCACGTAGTCTGATCACCCTTAGGATCGACCACCAGGTCGAGATTGAGGTCCAGATCTCTTCTAACACATTCGCCGGAGATCGAATCCCGCCCACCATCACTTTTTTTCTATTTTTGCTCAAATAACCCAGACCGGAGTTTCGCTCCAAGTCAAGCTTATATTCGCAGGTTTTGCATGCACTGGGACTCCAGATCCAACCTCTAGAGGGTTAGTCGGAGTAGCTCCAAGTCCACCTTCACCGCAACGCATATCCGACCAGCAGCTCCCACATTGGACCTGTCCATTCGATGCGGGAGACCTCCACGATTGTTCCGGACCCTTCTGATCGATCATTGGAGCCGAGGATACCATCCGAGGCTCATGTGAAGTTCGTCGGGGCCTTGTTCTTCCAGGTCCCTTCTCTACCGTTGGATTGGCCCACCTCTGCCAGATCGAATACTAGCCGCCCACCAGAGTAGCTTTAGGATCATTAGATCTGATGCCTGACGCATCTGCGCCACACGTCCCCAACATTCTCTGAGGCGTCAGATCTGACATAGCAGGAGATCCGCACTACACGTTCCACTGTCCACCAGAGCTCTCCACGCGTCCCCCATGCGCTCCGCACGTGCCCTGTAGGGGTATATTGCATTTCTTTCCCTGCAGTTTTCATGCTTTATTTTCTAGTTTATTAAATAAAGTTGTAGTTTGAATTTTTTGCATATTAGACCCTGATGTTTCCAGTTTTTGCACTTTAGTCCCCCGAGTTTGAAAATATGTGCACGCTCACGTGCTTTTGTGTCATTTTTGCAAGAACGATCCTGCTCTTTCAGATGGTTATGTTTTGAATGAAATATTTCCTATATTTGCACTTATACCTCTGTGCATGATCTAATTCGCATGTGCGTGTATTATGTGAGCTTTTTGCTAGTGCCCTTAGTCTTTTTGGATATTTTACTATTTAGTCTAAAAACTTTAGGATAATTGCAGATAGGTCCCTACAACTTGTGTGTCTTGTTTTTAATCAAATAATTATTAAACCAACTCCAAGAATTCCACAAAAATTACCATTAGCTCCTGCTAATGCGTAATATGTATGGTAATTTTTATGATGTGATTTAATTTTATTTGATATTTTCTAAAAATAAAAAATCCCTAAAAACATGTCTGTTTATTTTATGAAATACCAAAAAATATAAAAATATCCTCAAAATTCCATAAAAAATTCCATGTATTTGTTTTAGTGTGTACTTACTTCAATATCATTTTGTTGCATTATCTTTTTATAAAAACCCTAAAAATCTCAAAAGATTAAAAATCTTATAAAAATTCTTAAAAATTTTAGAAAATTCAAAAAATGAGATTTCAGTTTCTGTAGGTAGATAATTTTATTTGCTTTGGCATAAAATTGCTCTCCAGGATATTAGGACACTTAAAGTATTTTTAACTTGTATTTTTGTCCTGGATGTGCACTGGTTGCCTTGATTTCATCTCTTTCATTTTTAGAAAATCATATAAAAATATGAAAAATTACCATAAAATTACCAAAAAACTTGCATATTTTAAAAATATAAAAATATTTTTAATTTTTGAACATTTTTAGTCTTAATCAAAATTGTTGAAGTTTGATTTTCTTTATCTTTTCATTTGTTTTCTTATTAGAAAATATAAAAAATTGCAAATTAAAAATCATAAAAAATTACCTTCTATTTTCTGATTCTCAACTACTTCGTAGGCTTTGCTCGTGCTCTTTGTGTTCGACCCTGGTCGCTATACCAGGTTAAATAAATAGTGGAGACCGCTACATTAGATTTTTGTACTTGATTATTTTCAGTGTGATCTTGATTTTCTTGATTGATCGTACCTTGTGATTCGGGTCGCAATGACCCTTAGACATATCTTAACCCAAGTTGTCTAGCATGTCATCCCATCCTATCATAAAGTTAGGAGAAAAAGGCTACCCAAGAGGTGGAGCCGTCACTATTATTAAGAACAAGTCATGGGCCATTGCACAATAAGGATGTTGCAAATATAAGTGGGGGTGATTGTAATACTCTAAACATAGTACCACATCTACTGATCACAAAGTGTGGTAGTAGATTAAAAGTAGTGGGGGATGCTACCCGATAACCTGCGCTTAAGCATTTTGGGTTGTGGTCAAGGGCTCCAGTTGGACCCAAGCCCAACAAGTTGTCTGGGCTAGTAATCCTCGATAACAGACCAAATCTTGGCTCAGGACACTAAGAAAGAAATAATAGAACATTTATGAGTGCAGTAAGGTGTGTGTTGCCACTCAGGTTTCTCAACACAAATCTGGGGGGAAGCAGTGTTGACCGCTAATTACATGCAGAATAGGATTCTCACCAAGTCCTTGGATCAACGAAATATGAAGCTTGGAATGACATGAAACCCTAACTAGATCATCTCCAGAAATGGAGATGTGTTACACATGCCTTGGTTATGAGTCAGCTTAGAGACAAGGTATACTTTAAGACATTAAAGTGAAAAATGTTGTATACAATGAACATTCTAAAGGATATAGGCTCTTATATAAATCTAAAGGCATTAATGAAAGTCATGATGAAACATTCCTTAGAAAGTCATCAGGAAAAGGATCATGAAGTAGAGGAATTAGATCCCTTGATTATCCTACTAGACAAAAAGACAACTTTAAGATGATACCAAAATTGGTGGATGATACTGATCATCCATACTATGATTAATAATGACTCTTTAGAGGAAGTGGGATAATTCACATAACCCATGAGTACAGTAGATAACAAGGGATCTAGAACACAACTTGCATGAATGGAAGATTGTCATTTCTATGTATGTGAGGAATTGTATCACATTGTAGAAGAGGATGTAGCGGATTGAATAGAACACATATCCTTCGATGGAGCAATGACTTTGAATGAACTGAAATCATGGACGACCCACCATGAGGGATGAATTAGACTTAATTGAGAGAAACAATGTGTGAGAGTTATTTGATTTGTCGTTAGGTACACAATACATAGGATGTAAGTAGTATTCAAGAAAAAATATCGAGTTGATGCTACTGTTGATAAACATAAAGCAAGATTAATTGCCAAGGGATATACTCAACAAGTTGGAACAGACTTCTGGAAACTTGCTCTTCAATTGCTAAGCTTGTATCAATTTGAATGATCTTAGCTACAGTCGCATATATGGATTTGGAATCATTCCAAACAGATATGAAGACAACATTCTTGAATGTAGAATAAGGGGAATACACACACGACAACCTGATGGTTGTTAAGTAGAAGGTCAGGAGAAAATAATTTATAAATTAAAAGGTCATTATATGGCTTGAAAGGGCCTTCCGGTAATGGTATCTCAAATTTCATAAAAAAAATATTCAATTTGGGTTTGTTGCAAATAAGATGATAATTGTGTATATATCATGAAGAGTGAGGACATATTTGCAATCATGTCATTGTATGTGGATGATATTCTACTCGAGAGTAATGACATAGGAATGCCCAATGAAAATAAAGAGAAATTGAGAAAAGAATTTGAGATGAAAGACATGGATGAAGCGTTGCATGTTTTATGAATTCAAATTATAAGAGGCAGAGACTCAAGGATTGAGTCTTAGTCAAGAAAATCACTTGCTTGGAACACAAAATAACACTCCAGCTCTGACAATACTTGTGATTAGAAAGAAATTTAGTAAGAGTCAATATCATGGAAAGGAGCAAAGATATTTAGATGTTCCTTATGCACATATTGTGAAAGTCGAATGTATGCAATGATGATGATCATTAAATTAGTAACTATAGTCAGACTTTCAACGACACTTTACTCTGTGAAATAAAGGTTTAGAACATCAACTACTTATGTATCATAAGATTTAAAATCAATATTAGCATGTGAAATTGATATATCTTTATAGTATATTCAACATCTACTGTTGTAAAATAGAAGACATCAATGACATATACAATATATAAAGGAAGAAGAATGAAAATGATAAATTCCTAATTAGACATAGCTTTTCAATTTATTTTGAAGGCGGACTTGAGCCTGAAGAACAACTAAAATTTGACAATGTATTAAACTTTTTAGTGCGACATATATTTAAAATTTGACATTTAGAATTATCTTTCTATATCTTGAGTTGTTAGCAGAGTGTTAAAGATGCACAAAAAAATTTGCGAGTGGAGGTAGTGAAACACTCACTAGGAGAAGCAACATCTTCGAAATCATGCTTCCGTGTTGGACGGGGACTAGTGTGAGAATCTATTTCTTTATCACATTAGCACAACATATATACATGACACATAAAAGAAGTATATAAGCATTGCCACAATGATAATATGTGCAAATGGCATTGATGAAATGATAATATACGAAAATAGCTACATATACTAGAAGTGCATTAGCATTTCACCAAGTAGAGTAGAAGATATTAAACCAATTAACTAATGGATTATAGATATTAATTCTCCACAACTGATAAAAAAAGTAGAAGTGATACATGAGTACTTTCATAGCGATTATGTGAAAATAACCACATATTTTTAGTTAAAACAATTAAAAATGGTACTAAAAGTGAATTGTGTGAAAATAACCATATATCATCAAATAAAACAATTTAACCATCATTAAAAATAGCGTGATAACCATGGTAACAATTTAAAAACAACCGTATATTATTAGGATAAAAAACTAGAAGTGATATATGGTTATTTTAAATATCCTAATAGCGTAAACGAAATTAAATGATGCTAAAAGTGGATTATGTAAATATAAAAATATTATTTTAAAGTTTAAATATATTCTGAAATTATAATGAAAGAACAACATTTTTGGAATCAAATCCACAAGAATACTTGAAAGCTAACCTCCCCCCTACACACATGGGTTAAATGGGGCTGCACCCACCACCATTTTCCTCAATTTTTTATTTTTTTAAAAAATGAAAATGTGTATATTCATCACTATGTCTCCTTAACAAGCTATTCCAATTTCATCAGAAACAGAGACTCCTATGCCCTCCATCTGAAGGGGGACAATTTCAGCAATTTTGAGACTGTTAAAATTTGACAGTCTTGATGGAGGAGATAAAAGTCTTGAACTAAGCCGAATTTTGAATGACACCATGATGACATATTATGATCTAAATTCTAATAGGTTTCATTTCAGAAAAATAAAAAAATTACAGGGGAAAAGGGGTGCGAGCATGTAAGTTGGCTACACTCAGGGAGCATACTCCTTTTCCCTATATATAGGGTTATAAAGGGCTGCCCCGCCCCATTTTCCGGCAAATTTTTTTATTTTTTTGAAAAATATCACCATGTTTATTCATCCCTATATCTCTCATATATGTCATTCGAAATTCGTCATAAACAGAGACTCCTATGCCTTCCATCTAGAACAGGTACGATTACAACAGTTCTAAGAACGTTAAAATTACCTGTTCTAGATGGAGGGCATCGAGGTCTCTGTTTCTGACGAAATTCGAATGACATATAGGACAGAATATATAGATGAATACACATGGTGATATTTTTGAAAAAAATAAAAAAACTCATGAAATGGGGCGGGGGTAGTCATGTTGGCTACATCAAGGGGGCAACCCCATTTTTTCCATATATATATATGGGGGGCTCTTCCAATAAGACAGCCTTCTTTCTGTATAAAATACAGACACTTTATTAGAATGCGTATACAATTTGTATTATAGTTACACATTATAATACAAACATTAAAACTGCACGTTATAATGCAAACTATATACATATTCTACTAAAGTCATGGTATTTTATACAAAAAAGGGTTGGCCTTCCTGAACTCAGGAAGGATTGCATCCTATTGGAAGAAAATCACACACACACACATTGAGAGAGAAAGATAGGGTTGATCCTATGAGAGCCAAAAACTTTAAGAGCATGAGAGCAATGATTCTGGACCACTAGATTCGGTCATCTCTCCTGATTGATTGGAGGAGGAGAGAGATGGGCAGAATCTAATGGTGCAGACTCATTACTCTCATGCTCTCACAATATATATATATAAGATTTTTATCCCATGGGCACTGTTCCCATTAGCATTTTGATGAGCTCTAATTTTAGTCCATTGATGAACGCTAAATCCACCTCTTTAAGAATGATGAATTGTAGTGCAGGAGACGAGTTTCGGTCGATCAAAATACCACAATCTTGGAATGTTGTGGAATATTTTTACTTGGCAAGTCTACCAAGGTCGAACACAGGGAACGGTGATTCTTAGTTGTGTGATCTTAAATTAAATTAAATAATTAATTAATGTTTGCTTAATTTTTGTGTTGAGAAATGTACAATGCAATAATGAAGATGCAATGCAAAGTTGAAGATGTGATGCAAATAAAGTAAACAGAAATGAAACTCGAATCCGTGACTTATGATTTTTAAATCAAAATGAAATTAATCAATATCTTCAATGTGAGATCACAGATCGAAAGAGATTCAGGAAATGAGTTTTCAAGTTGCAGACCAAGAGGTTGATCAATAAATAATCTTGACAGAATTCCCTTTAATTTACTCCTCAAAATTAATCGTTGACCAGACAGATTAATCTAGGATTAAATAAATTTATCATCGATTTTTCCCCTGTAAAGATTAAATCCTCGAATATTAATTCAAAACCATCAAATCCTCAAATAAATCTCTGCAGAATAAATCGTTACTTTCTCAGTGAAATGTGGCGTAGAATGGCAAAAATAAGCCTGCATATGCCAACAAAGATACTTAAATAATAATTAATAATAAACAACCTCAGATCTGTTCACAAGCTATGCTAAATGGTAGAGCATGAAAATAGCTTCAAAATGACATATTATATGCTTAAATCAGAGCTCGGATGACAAAGATATGATGAAATGAAATTTCAGGGACTAAAGTGTAATTAAAATAAAGTTTTCCTTTCAAAATAGACCCTGGAGGAGCTTATCTGTAATTTCTAAAAGTCAGAGGGGCCTTTCTGAAATTTACCCCAGGAGAGGGTATTTTTGCAATATCTGGAACTAGCAGGGGCGTTAGTGCAATTTTTCCAAGCGCACATACGGAGCACGTGCGCCAGGAGGCTTGGGTCTGGGATCGGAGGCTCGGGGGTCCGGAGCTGAGGTTCGGAGACCCGAGCATGTGGATCGGGCCGAGGCGTAGGCTCGGGCGGTTGAGGCGGCGGTACGGGTGCCCGAGCCTACGTGGCGACGGCTGGAGCTTCGGGGGCACCGATCCTCGAGGCTCGGAGGCTGGCTCGGGGAAGCGCGCGTGGCGGCTTGCTGACCGTCCGATCAAGGGCTGGCCCTTGATCCTACAGTGATTGTACGTCGCTGCCGACTGAGGAGGGCGAGGCGGAGGTGCCGCACAAGCGAAGGCGAGGCAATGCCCTCGCCGGCGGAGGCGATGGCCGTGCAGCACGCGAGACGCGACAGGAGTGTCGCCTGGGCCTTGGCCGGTCGACACATGACCGGCGGAGGCTTGGGATAAGGCGGCGGTGGCGATGTGCGGGAAGAGGCGAGGCGGTGCCCTCGCCTGCAGTCTTCGAAGGGCGGCTCGGTCGGTCGTCACCTGCACGTGTTAGAGGAAATCGAAGGCCGGGAGGGTTGGTCGCTGGGTGCGGCGAGGGGTGATACTCCAACCTTTGCAAGGTCGGAGAAGATGGGTCGAAAGGTCGGACAAGGGTGCGATCAGGAGGTTGGCGAAGGGTGAGGCGGTGTACCTGCAACAAAGAAGATGATGAACTTCGCCTGGGGAGGAGAGCCACGATGCGCCGCTCTCGATGTCTGCTTCAACGCCGGCGTGCGAGAAGCTCAACTGCCTGAGAAGCAGCAAGGTGTTAGCTGGATGATGAAACTTGATTTCATCATCTTTATTTTCCATTATTAACCCCCTTGCTTAAAACATGTGTCAATAAAACCCAGATAATGTCATGTAATTATCAGAGTTCTTAATAAATTAAAAATTGCAAAAAAATGACAAACTAAAATTTGTGGTATTTTTAACCTTAAAAATACCTTCAAAAATATTTGGTGTCTACAGATGACCTCCTCTCCACTTTTGGTCAACATGAAACTTGTAGAGTTTTCTCAAATTCGGCCTTCTAACCCCTCAAAAATCAACTTTTCTCTCCTAATAATCTGATTAGGCCACGTGGCCCGTTCTGGGTGAGCCACGTGGCCCGCTCCTCTTGTCTCTTCCGCCCCCATCTCCAGCCGTTGGATCCCTTCTTGATCCAAAGGCCAGAGTACCTCCACGTCTGCTATGGTTCTCTACCATCCGATCATTCCCCACAGCTCATCGTCACCATCCGCAAGCGCCTTCACCATATTCAGCCACGTGGCACGACATGCGCCATCAGATCTCGCCTTTAGCTCTTCGATCATCACCGTTCACTACTACGTTGAATCCCAACCGCACGATCGAAGCTCTAATCCAATCACTACCGTCCGCTAGCGCGTATGCCTCAGCTCGACATGTGGCGCATTCAGCCCTCGATCGCTTCGCCTCAGATCTTATCTTATCCGCTCGTGAGCGCCTCGATTCAGGCCGTTGGATCACATGATCCAACGGCCACGAACCCGTCTTCCACCTCACAACGCCCACCTTCTCCACGTTCACCACCTCGCACACCCAGCTCGCCCTTCTTATTTTCCTGCCATTTCCAGCCACCTCTTCCATTACCCAACTACCTCATGGTCTTCCCCACTCTTCCCTCTACCTCGCGAACTCTCCAACACCCCATGACACCTCTCCACTCACTCCATATCGCCCTCACAAAGCACACCTTCACCACCGGAACCGCCGTGTTCTTTCATTAAATACCACGCCTCCTCCTTTGATTATCCCCGTCCACCTTTATGCGAGGGATCGCCCAGCCCTCCTCCATCTCCCTGTGACAGGGGGAGGCGGAGGATCGAGCGACGACGATGAATTCCTCCGGTGTCGACCCACCACCTATCAAGGCGGTGTCGCGGCGCTATCAGCCCGCTCGAGCTCGCTGGCATGGCCGGCCAGTATGTGCGAAGACCCGTGCATCTTCCTCGATGCCTAGCCCAGGCCATCCGCTCCGCCAGACCTCAGGTAAGTCGCCTCTTCCTCCTTTGTCTTTTTATTCAATTTCGTTGATTTAATTAGCCTCTCCGTCGTCTTCACCTTCCATAGTCACCCTACCGAGCTCTGCCGCACATCCCACTTCCACGCGCAACGCTCCGACTATCTTCTCCTACCTCCAGACCCTAGTTCCCCGTCGACCCATCTCCTCCGCCTTCCATGGTGGAGGAGCTTCGAGCTCCCATCTTCTTCGCCCCACATGAGCTCTCACTCCACTCACACACACACCTTCTTGCTTCGGCTATATGTTTCTGACCATGCAGGTCCTCAAAGCTTCAATGACCGGAAGACCATCGGAGCACTCCTTCGCCAGCTCCGACATCGACATACGAGCTCCGATGGTTCACGCCAAGAGGTCCTGCACCTTCCCCGAGCTCCGAGCTTCCTCGACGATCATTAATGGAGCTTCAGGGAGGTCGCCAACAGCCGAGAACGAGCGGCGGAGGAGAAGCCCCTTCGCCGGAGTCCGGAGTTCGCCGCCAGCATTTGGCCGAGGGAGACAGTACAGGCACCATTGGATGTTCCACCTTGGATCCCATCCAACGGTCCTGATGCAGCCACGTAGCCCCTGAACGACATCTACAGGTGTCGTTGGATCTCCAACATCCAACGGACTATGACGAGCCATGTGTTAACGTCCGACCCTAGCCGAGCCTTGGCGCCAGACCATCAGGCTCGGATCACCCGAGACTACGCCTATCCTCCCAGGAGCTTCAAGCCGCCCGAGCCTAGCCGAACCAGTGCCAATCCTCTGCCAAGCCTGATGCTTTCACTCGAGCCTGGATGGCGTGCCATCTGGGTAATTTATAGAGACACCCTCTGACTTCTCCAGTTTTGCAAGTAGGTCCTGGATCACGTGCAAGACATGCGCATTGTGGGAATTTTGCACCTTGGCCCTCGCGAGTTTTAATATTTGCAGAAAGGCCCCTGCGCGTGTGGAACTTTTACAAGGAAGGCCTCAATACTTATTTTATTTTCACTTTAGTCCTTCCCAGGGACCTATTTGTATTTATCTTTTCATGTTTCTTTTCATTTATGCCCTTGTCTTCGTTCTTGCATATCTTGAGCACCATGACTCCGTTTCAAGTGATTTCAGTTTCATTTTGAAGCTCTTCTCGTCATCTTTCTTATGGCATGCTTATATTTTACTTTTGACACTATGATCTGCAATGCACTATTTGATTAACTAAGTGTCCAGTTTTCCATGTTTCTCATGCCTAATTGCTATATAAATGAAAAGTGATTCATTAGTTGATTCTGTTTGACTCATATTTTTATGGCTCAAGTAATTATCATTTCGGGCATATTTTCATGGCATCTCATCGCATGTATTTGCTTGATAAAAATAAAATAAAAAATGCATGTTTACTTTTGCTTTAATGCATTGTTGACTATTTGCATACTTTGACCTATATTGTCTCTCACTAAACACTTAGTTAATTAGATGAAAATCTGACTAATACGAGAGAGGCTCGTGTCCCTGAGTTCGACCTTGGTATCTTACCAAGTAAAAATAAATTTTAACCATCGGATTCTTATTTACATATCAATCAGATGGTCTTTGATGACCCATCTCGGCCCGATTGCGATGACATTTTCAAGTGTTAATTTAACACTATTAAAGGGCTGATTTCGCGGTTCGTCACTGGACACCTTGGATCACGCCACCATAGGGTACTGATGAAGCCAAAAATCGAGGGCCTTAAATTCCACACAAGGTGGGAACTCAGTCGTTGAATTGACCGCTCAGATTTCCGGATACAATCAACAATTAACCCACAGTATCAATCAAACAATGAGAAGCAAGGTGGAGTTAAAATTTATTATAACTCTACAATAAGTGTGTATAGTGCAAGTGTGTAGAGTGTCAAACTCAGGGAGCAAACAAGATAGAACAAGGAAGGAGTGCACAAAGATCAATGTGAAAGTGAGCAAATTGCCTATGAATGTGCAAATTTTATGGGTTTCTGATTTTGTAATTTTTTAAATTTTATATTATTTTAATTTGGATTTTTAATTTACTGATTATATATTTTTTATATTATATATTTTTATATAATAGATTATATATACAAAGTACGAAAGAGAGGGATGAAGGATTTAAAAATAGGTAAAAATACTCAAAAATCAGGAAATAAAATGTTTTTGGGTTTTTTATAGCTTTCTAATGTTTTTGAGATTTTTCTCAATTTTTTGGTATTTTTAAAGTTAAAAATACTAGAAAATAGGGAATACAATATATATGCAAGACAAAAATATAGAAATAAAATAGCAAACAGGAGTGAAAAATTACCAAATTAATTTTCATATATAGATAATAGGATAAGGAAAATTCAAAGACAAGAAACACAATTTTTGGAGTTTTTATGATTTTTTTAGGTTTTTATGAGTATTTTGAGAATTTTGCGATTTTTAGGGGTTTTATTTTGTAAATTTTAAGGATTTTTGTCAGAAAATAAAATAAGCTAAAATACTCAAGATGTATTTTTTTGGAATTTTTAAAAGAATTTTTATAATTTTTGATGAAAAATATGTTTTTTATTTTTAATAAATATGAAAATACAATAAAAATACAAATTGAAAATATGACGTTAAACTACAATGCAACAGGAGCCTATGGTATTTTTTTGGTAATTTTTCGAGTAAAAATGATGCATGAAATAAATACAAACATCCAAGCAAAAAATACAAGGCTGGCAAGGGCATAAACGCAAATACACAGAAGTCCAAGGGCCTACTTGCAATTTTTCCAAAAATATATAACGTTAAATACAATTTTCTAGACTAAAATTAAATACCCAAACCCGGAGGGGGTTCGCTGCAAAATGTCCAACTCACGTGCACTGGGCACGTGACCTAGCAGGCGTATTTTTGCAATTTTTCAAAGTTCCAGGGGTTCAGATGTAACTTTACCAAAATATTACAACTTAATTAAAAAGTTCATGGGCTGAAACGAAATAGATAAACCCCCAAGGGGGTCCCTGCAAAATGTCCGCCACCCCGCGTGCACGGATCACGTGAGGTGACGTGGACTGGACCTAAGTGCAAATATGAAAACTACAGGGGTCTGGATGCAAATATTACAAGAATATTTAAACTACAAATAAAAGTTTCTGGACTAAAAATAAAATGCAAAAATTGCGGGGGTGTAGGTGCAAAATACACACGCCTAATATCCTCGTGCGCAATCGGACGACTGGGGAGCTGTCATTTATCCACGTGGCGCACGCACAACATGCGATGACGGTTCGCAGATGAATGGCAGGGATCAGATCTGGAGAAGACGATCGACGGCAGAGGCTGGCCAAGATCTGACGGTCGTGGTGTGATCTGGAGTGAGACCTTGATCGGACAGCGGAGAACGGGTCCGGAAGAACGGGGAAGAGTCGCCGGCGAGGCGAACTTCTCCGACCTCTATCTTCCTCCTCCGGGACTCTGGAAGCTTCAGAAATGGTCTGGGAATATACTGGAGGGCTCAGTGTCGTCGGCGAGGCGTCGAAGCGCCGCCAAGAAGGCGGCGGAGGGAACTGGGTTCAGGTGCCTCCAGCGATGCTCCAAAATGAGCTTCAGGCTCTGTCCTATGCGCTTGACCTGCAAAAAAAAGTGAAGGGGACCAGGGCAAACTGCCTGGACCCCGCGGAGGCGAAGTGGGAGTCGGAGGTGGTCTGTGGAATGTGGAGGAGATATGGCCGGAGGTGCGCTCCGATGAAGGGACTCGATTGGGCGATTGGGTGAACGATAAGCGAGGATCGTACGGGGGAGATGATCCTAAGACTATAGGGAATAAAAAGCGAAGAGAAAATGGAAGAAAAGGGCAAACCTCGAAGGTGGGGGACCTGAGGTAGGAGAACCTTGACGTCGGAGATGGCGGAGGTGGTGGAGCCGCCTCGGGCCTTCCTCGACTCGCCTAACGACAGGGTGGTGGAGCTGTCACCTCTGTCTACCCGTAGAGCACGAAAGGGAGGAGAATGGTGGTCCAAAAGGGGTTCAAATCCAAGCTTGAAGATGGCGGGTCGACTATATACAGGATGGTGGCGTCTCCTTCAAGCGAGGACCACGTGCACGTGATGGAGATTTTGCGTGATCTGAAGGTGTGGCGTGGGCTAGTGATGATCAGGGATGAATTTCCAAGAAGGGATCGAGGGAAGAAGACGCAAGGATTAGGCTCGGAAATTGGGCGAAATCGGGCTCGAATCAGGCTATCAGAAGGTGGTAGACTTCGGTCAGGCAGTTGACCGAGGTCAACACTTGACTGGTCCTGGTTGGTCCACGTGGACCAACCAGGAAATTCCAATCGATAATTATTTGTAAAATCAAAATAAAATAGTAAATGAATTTATCAATTTTAGGTTATAAAATAAAAAATGTTTCTTATTTTATATTTTTGGTGATTTTTATTTATTTTTACGAGGTATATAATTACAAGTTACCTTTTATACACTATATAGGTATATATATATCTATATATTTTACTATTTTATTTTTATTTTGTATATTTAATTTATTTTATTTTTATTTCTTATTTTATAAATTTATAAGATATCTTTATACACTTAAAAAATATTGTTATTTGATCTTTCTGATGTATTTTGTACACTTAATAAAATATAAATAGTGATTTTATAGGTATAGGTATTATACCTAGGTATGCTATTTGCACAAGTATTTTGTTTTGTGTTTCTTTTGTATCTTTATTCTGATTTTAATATACATATTTCTTATAAATAATATTTACAAGATAAAAATATAAAATGATGAAAATAATGAATAATAAAATGAATATTTTATTCTGTACAAGTATACAATAGGGGACCAAAACTCAACTTTCAAACCGTAGCCCCGCCAAATGCGAAACACCTTCATTAAATATCTTATTTTAAATTATATACAATTAAAGGTGATTTTGATGCATTTTGAGTTTTTATTTGCAAGATACAGGTCTGGGAAGTTGCTATTTTGGATTTTTTTATTCAGATCATAACTTTTTTATATGTACAGTATTTTTGCATGAAATAAATTTTGTATTTTTTATTTATTTAATTATCTACAACTTTCATGTACAAAGTTTCTTTATTTGAGGTATAAAAAGTGGAACCAAAAATAGGTCCCAAAATGAGTTAAGAAAGAATAAAATGAATAGGTATCTAGCCCTTATCTCCCCCTACTTTATTCTTGATCGACCTAGTCATCGAGATGCCTAGGTCTCGGGGTTTCAGGTCATAAAATATTTACAATATTTTATTCTTTTTATTTTCTTTTATTTATTCTATAATTTTGGCTTTAAATACAGTATATTATACAATATTTACATACACATGTAAGAATGTTAAGATGCTGGAGTTAAGGGTATTTACACGCATTTAACAGGGTTTTTGAGGCCGAAATGACAGAATAAAGATGATGAAATGTGGATTCATCAGGTACGCCGCTGTCACCGGCAAGCTTAGAGAAGGGCGGATGGGTGCGAAGGTGGGGGGTCGGCAAGGCTTTATAGGGGGTTGGCGGGTGTAACGGCAGGAGGTGTAATGGCCGGAGCGAGTGGAGAGGGGGGGCGGCTGTCGTTGGGTTAAGGGAGAACGGTTGTAACGGCAGGAGGTGGAAGAAGGAGAGGGGGTCGGTACGTGCTGCGCACGTGCGTGCGAAAGGGGCAGGCAGCATGTGTGTAGCACGTGCGCGAGGAGAGAAGGGTTCAACAGATGGGGGTGCCACGTGGTACGCCCTGGGGCTACCACGTGGCATCCAAAAAAATTTCAAAATTCAAGGGTAAAGAAAAATAGAAAAGAAATATAAGGAGACCTCGGATCGAAAAATTTCCTTCACAAAATTGTTTGTCTCGTCGAGATCTATAACTTTTATGAAGGACCCAAGAGCAAAAGAGGTAATCTGTGAGAAGTACTATTTTTGGTGGTTCTCCATGTGTATAGAAAACCGGTTTTTTGGGATTTTGTATTTTTTGGTGGTTTTAGAGAGGATAAAAAATACAGAAAAAATACGATAAAATACAAGAAAATTAATTACACACTAATCTATTTTTTTTATTTTTAATAAATAAGAAAATAGGAAAATAAAATAGAAGTAAGAAACACACAACTTTTGTACAGACTTACAACGAACACTTGGACTCGGTCAGTTTCTTTGATTTCAGTTTGAATCTGGAATTGGATTTTTGTGTCGCTTAATAAAACTTTCATCAAAGAACACAAATGAAGAAGAAATAAAATTAAAGGGATTAATTAAGTACATAAAAACTGAGGTCAAAAATAGCAAAAAGTCAAAATATGCAAATGAGGCCCAAAATCCAACTTTCACAAATGGACTCTGAATTTTATGAAATTGATCTTGTTTTGAAGGTATTTGAAAATGGAGTGCTTTAAAAGTGAGTAGACTAAAATAGTACACTGTATGTGGGAGATATGCTCATTTTAGTCCGTCAGATGTGAAATTGGACTTTGGGATTATTTGACACTTATTGGGGTTAGTAATTTTTTGGTATTTTCTATTTAATAAGGTTAGTAATATCTACACAATGGAGGTAGTTTGGGGTCAATCGGAGTTAGGATGAATGACTAAAAATAAGAGAAATTAGCGGCTTTTTGGGCTCTAATTTACACTTGGGATTTTTAATGCAATTATGCATGATGGAATGCAAATATTATTAACACATGTATGAATGCTAATGATGCTTTGTTAATGATTAAATGCATGTGAATTTTGGGGAATCGAGCCTAACTGACCAATTTTAGCATGATGAATACGAGATTCATCATACCCCTATACTTAGACTATGCTCGTCCCCGAGCATGAATGAATGACTTAGCTGAATACATCCCTGACTGTGCATGTATTTTCAAGGCTTAATTTATAGAAGACCCTTAATTTGAGTGATCCTAAAATTCTGGGCTCAATCATGCTTTAATCAGAAGGAATCCAACTTATCTAATTTTCAGACTCTCTGTTTGTACATATAATATAAGGATATCATCTTTAGTGTATTGCATTCATGAGAGTCTAGTCTAGACATCACCCAAAGTTCTAATCTAAGAGACTCTCCTCTAGACCTAATCCTCAACACTAGGGAATAAGTCTATTCTTGCTTCAGTCAACCGTCTCATTAGTTTGTCAGACTTGAAAGTGTAGATGGACGGCCAGATGATGGAGGGCATAGGTTTGTGTCTGATTTTCTCTCCCTTACATTGGAACAAGGTGCCTCTCGAGTGCCTATTTACTCAACACAAGTATATTTTTATTTTTTTGATCAATGTGTCCGTCAAGAGAATTTGGAGTCGTCTGCACTTGTTTTTCTGGGAGTACACCGGGGTGTGTCTTTTTTGAGTATCTAAGATACCTTCGACACCCAGACTTGTATCGCTTATGATGCATAGCCCTTTTATGGTGTCAGCCCAACTCCTTGGTCCTAATTAGCGCTTGGTCCAAGTGGACACTTTGAAAATGTTTGGGAGCGCTCGTCATTGGTGGAAGCTCATTTGGAATTTGACTTTGGATGATAGAGCTTTTCTTTGACATTTCTTTTTACTTTCTTTTGTTGGCTAGCTCCAGTGCTTTTACCAAAAGTTGGCTCAAACTGATCAATAATTTTCATTAAGTTTCATCACACCCTAACACTTAGGTCATTTATCAAAGAGATAGCATATGAATCTTGTTCACACACTGGCTAGGGTATTGCCGACACTCAGGTTTTTTGCAGCCTTCATTAACTTTATGCCATCCTCGAATATCATAATATTGGGTCTAAACTCAAATCTCTAGTCCTAGTTCCTCAAGTGATATCTCAACTCATCTCATCAATCATGCAGTTGTGGGAGTGATTGTGTTGATCATATTCTTTTTTGAAGGTAGAGATGAAGAGTGCAATATAGCGCTCAAATCTTTCAAACTAGGGAAGTGTGGATTATTAAGTTCAAAATCCTAATGACTAAGGCAGGCTAACTCAGAATCTCAAGATCTCAAAAATCAAGTGTCATCAAAAATCCTCAAGCCTTGAGTGAAGGTGAATGTGTCAAGAATATATCAACCAAGTAATGCATGAAATGCTTGATGAAATGCAAGATCATGAGTGATGATTTTTTTAATGTAAAAAGTTTTTTTTGAAAAATTGGTACTGTACACACTACTTGTACCCATCCCCGATGTTAGATAAAAACGATTAAAGTACGAGCTATGGATAAAGTAGATAAAATATTTACCAACACCCCCCGTATACTTAGCTTGTGCTATGTCCCCATGACATAAAGTGAAATGTTGACATAGCTCGTACTAAGTATAGATGGGTCTAAAACAAAAGAAGAGAAGTGATGTATAAACAATGAAATCAGTCCCCTAATTATTGGGGGATCGAGAGCGGGTAGATGGATATACAGAAGAGTGTAGGTTCCAGAGAGGTGGTCTATATGGGCAGATCAAATCTTTCATCAAAATCTATGCCTTGAGTGAAGGTGATCTGTTCAACTTGTACTAATTGCTCGTTGGATTCGACAAAATGTTTAAGTAGCTGACCATTGACTATAGATGTTTGCGTGCTATCTGCGGTCTCTGAGATCTCAACACTCCCATTATTGTGTACCTCTCTTACAATGAAGGGTCCCGTCCATTTTGATTTCAATTTACCTAGGAAAATTTTCAATTTTGCATTAAATAACCAGACTTTCTGTCCTGGGACAAAGATCTTTATTCGAATGTTCTTTTCATGCCATCTCTTTACTTTATCCTTATAAATGGTGCATTTTTCATAAGCATGATTTCGGATTTCAGATAGTTCATTCAAATCCATCTCTCGGTTCTTCTTTCCTTGGTGACAGTTCCAACTAATCTTTTTGATTGCCCATTCTGATTTATGCACGAGTTCTACGGGCAAATGGCATGGCTTTCCATATACCATTCGAAACGGGGAGGTGCCCGATGGGGTCTTATAAGCCGTCCGGTAAGCTCATAGAACTTGGTCCAGGAGTTGGGATCAGTTCTTCCTGTCAGGGCGGACGAGCTTCTGTAAAATTCCTTTAACCTCCATGTTTGACACCTCGACCATGCCACTGGATTGTGGATGGTAAGGAGTAGCGACACGGTGCTCGATGTCGTATTCCTTAGTCAACTTCTTCACCTCCCAATTGACAAAGTGGCTTCCCCCATCAGATATTAAAACTTTTGGAATTCCAAACCTCGAAATAATATTATCTTTCAAAAACTTGTAAACAATTTTGCTATCTGTTGCTCGAGTAGGGATAGCCTCCACCCATCTAGATAAATAATCTACCGCGAGAAGAATATATTCAAATCCTTGACTATTAGGGAAGGGGCCCATAAAGTCAATGCCCCATGCATCGAATACATCACAGATGATCACTGGTTGCGTAGGCATGGCATCTTTGGAACCAATGGTTCTTCCCATTCTCTGACAGACGAGGCACGATCTGACAAAATTGTAAGCATCTTTAAACAAGGTCGGCCAGTAAAATCCACATTGCAATATCTTCTCAGCGGTCCTCTTCCCAGAGTGATGTCCTCCGGCCTCCAAGGTGTGGCATAGATTGAGGATACTTTGGTATTCCTCTTGAGGAATATATCTTCTCCATATGCAATCCGGTCCTTCAAAGAAAAGGAACGGATCCTCCCAATAGTAGTGTCTTGCTTCAGATATGAGTCGATCGATTTTATTCCTGGGCCAACCCTGGGGAACTTCCTCGGTGACTAGATAATTCACCGTGTCCGCATACCATGGGAGTGAGTCAATAGCAGAAATTGACTCGTTTGGGAAGGTTTCACGGATGGATTCAGATTCCGGGATTCTGTTATGTTCGATCTGTGATAAATGATCAGCCACGGCATTCTTAACGCCAGGTTTTTCTTTAATCTCCAAATCAAATTCTTGAAGCAAGAGTATCCACCTCAGTAGTCGTGCTTTTGCATCCTTTTTGGCCATTAAGTATCGAATGGCTGGATGGTCTGTGTAAACTGTCACCTTCGATCCTAGAAGTATAGATCAAAATTTTTCAAAACCACAACAAGCATTTCCTTTTCAATCACAGTGTAATTTTTCTAAGCAGGGTCTAAAACTTTGCTTGTGTAGTGAATAGCATACGTGATTCTATCTTTTCGTTGTCCTAACGCAGCCCCTACTACGAAATCGGATGCGTCAGTCATGATCTCGAAGGGAAGAGACCAGTCGGGGGCTTGTAGGACGGGAGTCTCAATGATCCTCCTTTTGAGTAGTTCGAAGGCATCAAGACACTTATGATCTACTAGGAACTCGGTGTCTTTCCCGAGGAGGTCAGTTAGCGGTCGGGCAATTTTTGAAAAATCCATGATAAATCTCCTGTAAAATCCGACATGCCCTAGAAAAGACCGTACTTGTTTCACATTTGTAGGTGGCTCGAGCTTCTTGATCACATCAACTTTGGCAGGGTCAACCTCCATTCCCTTCTTGGAGATGACATGCCCCAATACAATGCCCTCTTTTACCATGAAATGGCTTTTCTCCCAAGGGAGCACCAGATTCACTTCCCTACACTTTTTGAGGACTCGATCCAGGTGCACTAGACAATCATCAAATGAATCACCATGGACCAAGAAGTCATCCATGAAGACCTCCAGGAAATCCCCAACCATGTCGGCAAAAATCGCAAGCATGCATCGCTGAAAGGTATCGGGGGCATTGCAAAGCCCATAAGGCATTCGCTTGAATGTGTATGTGCCGAAAGGACATGTAAAAGTAGTCTTTTCCTGGTCCTCGGGGGCGATGGCTACCTGATTGTAGCCCGAGTACCCGTCTATGAAACAGAAGTATTCTCTCCCTGCCAATCTCTCCGGGATTTGATCAATAAAAGGCAACGGAAAGTGATCCTTCTTCGTTGCGGCATTCAGGGGCCTGTAATCCACAAAGACACGCCACGACGTGGGTACCCATGTCGTGATCTCTTCTCCCTCCTCATTGGTGATAATCTGAAGTCCTGACTTTTTCGGAACTACATGCAAAGGTGACACCCATTTAGAGTCGGAGATTGGATATATGAAACCAGCCTTACACCATTTTTCGATCTCAATCTTAACCACTTCCCGTAAGTTTGGATTCAATCTACGTTGGCATTCACGGGAGGGTTTAGCATTATCCTCCAGGTAAATATGGTGTGAGCACAAGGCTGGGTTTATCCCTGGGAGATCAGACAATCTCTAGCCTATAGCCTTGCGATTTTTCTCCAAAACATTAAGCAGGCGGATCTACTGCTCTTCCGTCAGATGTGAACTGATAATGACCGGAAATCGTCCTTTTTCTCCTGCAAGGAAGGCATACTTGAGCGTAGGGGGCAATGGTTTGAGTTCAGGTAGTTCAATGATGTTGCTCGAATCCGGTCCCCTCAGTGATGCTTCTTGGTGTGATGTGGACGCTTGCATTGTATCAATATCGGCCACCATCGTGGGTGTTTCTGGGATCGGATTGCTAATGATGGAAAGTGGTGTGGAAAGTGCCGCGTCCGATCTGTGTACCTTACTCAGGGAATGTCCATAAGGAGAATGGATTGACAGATCCAAAGGGGCCTCTGAGTCTCCTAGAGTATAGGTAGATGCATGAATGAGCTAGCAGACTAAATCATCAACAATTTCCTCTCCAAATGAGGTTGATTCTATCATAGCGGTTGGGTTTTGTCTCCAGGGTCCAACTGTTGCTTCTGTAAATTCAGTCTCAGTTTCTAATTTTTCATTCTCGATGCTCGACTCAGTGTCAGGTCTTTGAAACCTAGTTTGCTGCATTTTACGTTCAACTTTTCCAAACTGGATTCTCCCGGATGTGTAATCAAATATAACTCCTGCGGTCCTAAGGAAGGGTCGCCCTAGTATCATCTGGGAATCTTTTCAATTTCTAGGGACATCCATGTCAAGTATTGTGAAATCTACTGGGTAGTTTTGTCCCTATATGTTGATGACAACGTTTTGAATCTCACCCCTAGGTCGCTTAGTTGAGGTGTTTGCAAATTAAAGTACGGCTGCAGATTGCTTAAGAGGACCTAGATTTAGATGCTCATATAGGGTTGTGGGCATGAGATTGATGGATGAACCAATGTCTAACAATGTCCTTACAAACTTGATTTCTTTGATGTGGCTAGTGATAAAGTGAGCACCCATGTCTCTTTTCTTCCTTGGCAGTTCATTTTTCATAAGACGAGATGTGGCTACTGAGAGTATGTGTTTCTTTATTCGGCTAGGAGTCTGTTTGCTGGCCCTTATTGGTGTGTATCTCACCTTAAGGTACTTTCGAAAAGCCGAGTCTCTTTCTATCATCTCGTCTAGGGACAGAGTGACCTTAATATTTTCCTTACAGATGCGGGCCATCTCGTCATCATTTTTTTGGTTTTTTTATATTTTTCTTCTTTCCTGCCGTAAGAGCACGGGGGAAAGGGATTGACTTGTTGTGATCAAAAACATCACTTTTATTGAATGAAAAATTGTTTACAGGACTCGGACTAAAAACAAGGAAATTTGTGGTCAGACGTGGCTGGTGTCTTGGTGGCGTTTCTCTGTCGGAATCAGACTCAGACTCTCCATTATATCATGGTGGTGTGGGTGGGACTTGTTCTTTATCCTCCTATCTTCCTTCGTCAAATCCCCCAGGGTTGTGTGAATTGGTGAACACATGGGCTATGTCACCGGGTTCCTTCGCTCGATCAGGCATGGTTACGGTCCTTCCGCTCCTAAGAGAAATATGATAAGCATTATTATTTGATGAGAGATCATGTTTAGGTACGGAATACTCAGATATTAGTACCTGATTATGTCCGAGGCTATTTGGGTTAGCTTGGACTTGAGCAGGAATCACAGTCTGGGGTGCGGTCACTTCATCTCTCCATCGAGAGAGTCAATTTATGTCGACTCTCATGTCATGAAGCTCGTCCAGCACTTGCTGGAGTTCCGGAGAGATAGAAGAAGAGGAGGACCCCTGACCCTGCCTGGCCTGAGGATGCTGATGTTGTCTAAATTGGCCCTGCTGGCCTTGGCGTTGGTTCTGTTGTGGCTGAGGTTGCGGGTTCTGATATCCCGTGCGATACTATTGTCGCTGATGCGGTTGAGGCTGGTAGATGGGTCGGGCTTGCGGTGGACGAGGGTTCGGAGTAGAGTTTTGGTCTGAGCGGTTGACCGGTTCTAGGTTATACCAAACTCTGTTTATCTCCATGACTTGTGGAGGTTCCTCGTAAACAGTTTGAGCAGAGGTTTCTTCAGTTTGATGGGACAAGACTTGGTCTCCACCCCAATGGCTCTGTTGCCCTACCCCTTGACCATGAATGCAGTGAATTTGGTGTATGGGTATGGGGGGGTGAAGTCAGGGCTAGTATCTTAGATACCCTGTTAGCCAATTCCTCCATTTGATTAGGCAATTTAGCCAATTTCTCCATATCAGATGATTTATGGAGTTCTTCCACCTTCTTATAAATCTGCTCGACCATAGTCAGCTTATCAGCTATTATTCCCATATCAGCACTTTGATCGGTCGTCAGATTATTCACCATCTTTTTGGAGTCAGCTATGTAAGCCCGGCTGTGGTTTGTGCACGACTGGATTCAGCCAATCTCTCGAACACCTTGTAGATGGTGTCCTCGTGACGTCCCATGTAGCTTCCTCCGCAAGATGCACTTACTAACCCTTAAGTCTCAAGGGTCAACCCGCTAACAAGACTTTGGACCAGCATCATTTTACTTATCCCGTGTCCTGGGCATTTCTATACTAAGTCTGTGAATCTTTCCCAGATTTCATGAAATGGTTCGTTCGGGTGTTGGGTAAAACTCGTGAGCTTGATCCTCATTTTATTAATTAACTAACTGGGTAGAATTTCTTTAAAAAATAGTTTTGAATGTGGCCCATGTAGTGACTATTTCCCCTAGATTTTTCAGCCAGTAAGCCACCTTATCAATCAAGGCGAAGGGGACAGCTCTCAACCTTATGTAGTCCTGGCTAACCCTATGGTGGCAGAGGTTAGCACAGACTAACTCAAAATCACGGAGGAAGATATATGGTTCTTCATGATTATTCCCTCCGAACTTCGGCAACAGTTCAAGGAAATACGGTTGGTGTTCGAACGCATCCTTAGGGGTACCTGCCTCAACCAATTATAGTCATCATCCAATTCAGGGAGGCACATATCTTCCATAGCAGCCTCACCTTGTTGCATTATTTCTATCTGTGCCCTAAGCAGTTCATTGTGTTGTTCGGCAGCTGTTATTCTAGCCAAGAGTGCCCGAATGGGGTCATGGTCGTTCTCATCATCACCAGGGTTCTTCTTTGGAGGCATTGTGATTCACCTTCAGAAGAAAAGAGTTCAGAATTAAGTGACGGAATTAAGTGGAGAATTGCTAAGGATAAAAGTTTCCTTAGTGAAGGAGTGAAATGAAGGGTTAGTTTGGGATTGACTGAACCATGAAGGAGAAGGAGTGCAAAAGATTATGACCCTAATACTAAGAGGAGTCGAGATAGTCGTCACGAGAACGTATACACAAAGCAAACACAAGTCAAAATTTCAGATTCACCCACTCAACACTGGTGAAGGCACGTTAGGGTTCGGCCACTTATCTTTTCAGTTTTAATTTAGTGACAAAACAATCTTGAAAATTAAGCGGAGCTGTTAGGTGTCAAAATATTTCGCAAAGACTATCCCGAGTTCATACAACTAGTTGTACCTACTTTCAGCCAATATAGGTGTAAGTACAAACCGTTTAAACGGCTACCCGTGTTACTTGAGGACGGAGCCTTCCACGGTGTCCTCTAAACCACCTACTCTGCTAAGGTAAGTCGGACCGTGAAACAGCTACCCGAGACCCTCACTGAAAAGTAGCTAATTGTTTTTAAAATCAGTAGTCTGAATGAAGTACTTCGGTTTTTGGTTCTGTCCTAAGGTGTGCGTTCTGATCCTTACAAACAATGAGTGGGTTCCTCTCCACCAAACACAAATTAATTTTATGTCAATTTTATTTACAGTCGCCTTGATTAGCAGTCCTAATTTTAAATTAAGGTTACCACTGTAGTTTATGTGAGCACAGAAATTCACGCCTAACGAGCAGTCCCAATTCCTTTAAATCCTAAGTTGTAAAACTTGAGAAAGGAGAATCGGAAAAGCCAATGTAAGCGTAAATCAATGATGCATGCTTAAGAGAGACTTACACTGAATCCTCACGTTCTTCATACGGGATGCAGTACAAGGAATTTAAAATTTACACTAAATAATATGCACAGATGAAAAACGCCCAAAACAGATAGTTCTATTAGCGGGAAGAATTGATTTAAATTTTTGGCTAATGTTGAACGATCTACAGTGCGTTTAATTAGTGAAAGTGTGGACTAAGAATTACGAGACAATCAATGATAGAGAAATAATCGTATATGTGCCTAAGTCCTACGCCACTCAAGCCGGGTCCCAACCATAGAGAAGGGGTTGAAACAAATCTGACACACCACAGAAAAAGTTCAGTCTTAACTATTACAAGGGTCAAAGAGAGGGACCCTGAGAATAATGCATAAAATTAAACCTAGTCTAAGCTCTCTCTCTCTCTCTCAAAAATTGTAATTCAGTCTTCTTTGCAGGTCCTTGATTTAAATCCAAAATATGCTCCAAGTACTCTACGAAGAGAGAAAGTGCGGTTAGTATCAAAAGAAGAAAAAATGCAAAAGGAAAAAATGCAAAAGGGAAGGGAAAAAAATGACACAAAAATTAACTTCACAAAAATTAATTATAAAAAATGATTTAAAACCCTAAAAATTCGTCGTTCCCCGGCAACAGCGCCATCTGATGAACGCGAAATCCACCTCTTTAAGAATGATGAATTGTAGTACAAGAGGCGAATTTCGGTCGATCAAAATACCACAATCTTGGAATGTTGTGGAATATTTTTACTTGGCAAGTCTACCAAGGTCGAACACAGGGAATGGTGATTCTTAGTTGGGTGGTCTTAAATTAATTAATTAATTAATGTTTGCTTAATTTTTGTGTTGAGAAATGTACAATGCAATAATGAAGATGCAATGCAAAGGTGAAGATGTGATGTAAATAAAGTAAACAGAAATGAAACTCGAACTCATGACTTATGATTTTTAAATCTAAATGAAATTAATCAATATCTTCAATGTGAGATCACAGATCAAAAGAGATTCAGGAAATGAGTTTTCAAGTTACAGACCAAGAGGTTGATCAATAAATAATCTCGACAGAATTCCCTTTAATTTACTCCTCAAAATTAATCATTGACTAGACAGATTAATCTAGGATTAAATAAATTTATCATCGATTTTTGCCCCTGTGAAGATTAAATCCTCGAACATTAATTAAAAACCATCAGATCCTCAAATAAATCCCTACAGAATAAATCGTTACTTTCTCAGTGAAATGTGGCGTAGAATGTCAAAAATAAGCCTGCATATGCCAACAGAGATACTTAAATAATAATTAACAATAAACAACCTCAGATCTGTTCACAAGCTATGCTAAATGGTAGAGCATGAAAATAGCTTCAAAATGACATATTATATGCTTAAATTAGAGTTCGAATGAAAAAGATATGATGAAATGAAATTTCGGGGACTAAAGTGTAATTAAAATAAAGTTTTTCTTTCAAAATGGGCCATGGAGGGGCTTATCTGTAATTTCTAAAAGTCGGAGGGGCCTTTCTGAAATTTACCCCAGGCGTGGGTGTTTTTGCAATATCTGGAACTAGCAGGGGCGTCAGTGCAATTTTTCCAAGCGCATGTGCCAGGAGGCTCGGGTGTGGGATCGGAGGCTCGAGGGTTCGGAGCTGAGGTTCGGGGACCCGAGCTTGTGGATCGGGCCAAGGCGCAGGCTCGGGCGGTTGAGGCGGCGGTACGGGTGCCCGAGCCTATGTGGCGACGGTAGGAGCTTCGGGGGCACCGATCCTCGAGGCTCGGAGGCTAGCTCGGGGAAGCACACGTGGTGTCTTGCTGACCGTCGGATCAAGGGCTGGCCCTTGATCCTATGGTGATTGTACGTCGCGGCCGACTGAGGAGGGCGAGGCGGAGGTGCCGCACGGGCGGAGGCGAGGCAGTGCCCTCGCCGAAGGAGGCGATGGCCGTGCAGCGCGTGAGGTGCAGCGGGAGTGTCGCCAGGGCCTTGGTCGGTCAACACATGACTGGCGGAGGCTTGGGAGAAGGCAGCGGTGGCGATGCGCGGGAAGAGGCGAGGCGGTGCCCTCGCCGGCGGTCTTCGAAGGGCGGCTCGACCGGTCGTCACCTGCACGTGTTAGAGCAAATCGAGGGGGGGGGTGGTCGCTGGGTGCGGCGAGGGGTGGTACTCTGACCTTTGCAAGGTCGGAGAATCGAAGAAGATGGGTCGAAAGGTCGGACAAGGGTGCGATCAGGAGGTTGGCGAAGGGCGAGGCAGTGTACCTGCAACAAAGAAGATGATGAACTTCGCCTGGGGAGGAGAGTCGCGAGGCGCCGCTCTTGATGTCTGCTTCAATGCTGGCGTGTGAGAAGCTCAACTGCCTGAGCAGCAGCAAGGTGTTAGCTGGACACCTCGGATCACGCCACCAGAGGGTACGTCGCTGTCACCGGCAAGCTCGGAGAAGGGCGGATGGGTGCGAAGGTAGGGGATCGGAGAGGCTTTATAGGGTGTTCGCGGGTGTAACGACATGAGGTGTAATGGCCGGGAGCGAGCAGAGGGGGGTGTTGAAGCGGATTTTCCACGGGTCAAAAGTAATCCACACAAGGCGGGATCACAGTGTCGCTGGGGCGACCCGTAGGAAGATCCGAACTTCGAACAACAATTAACCCACAACAGAAATCAAGAAATGAAAAACGATACAGAGTTAAAATTTATTATAACTCTACAACAGGATGTGTATAGGTGCAAGTACTGTAGAGGTCGAACACAGGGAGCAGACAAGTAGAACGGGGCAAAATTGCTCAAAATGTGTGTGAATGTGATCAAGTGTCTATTATGCCATTTTTTGTGGGATTTTAATTTTATATTTTTTTATTTAATTTTTAATTTTATATTTTTGTATATTGATTATTAATTTTTCTAATTTTATATTTTCTTTTTGTATTTTATATTTTTTATATTTTCTTTTTCAATATTGGAATATGTAAACTATATAATAAAAGATGTGCTAGGATATTTATAGGAATATGCAAAAATGCTCAAAAATTCAGAAATAAAATATTTTTGGCCTTTTTATGAATTTTTACTATTTTTGTGATTTTTGGGTGTTTCTCAGACTCTTTTTGGTATTTTTAAAAGTGAAAATAAAGGAAAACAATGACTTAGCTACTGGATGAAGGTAAAAATGGGAATTAAAAATATCAAACAGCAATAAAATTTTTCCAAACTAATTTTAAAATAAAGATAATAAAATATAGAACCTACAGGAACTGAGTTTGCATTTTTTAGAGTTTTTTTAGAATTTTTTAGATTTTTTGGAAGCTTTTAGGTATTTTCTAATTTTTAAGGTTTTTCTTTTGCAATTTTTAGTGATTTTTCGACTGACACTAAAATAGGTTAAAATACACGGTAGGTAATTTTTTTGGAATTTTAAAAGTGTTTTAATGTTTTTTTGTATTTTCTAAGCTAGACAGTAGTTAAAATGCATGTTTTTGATTTTAAATAAATATTAAAATGCAATAAATGTGAAGAATAAAAATAGGGCGTGGAAGCACAAGTCAAAAGGAAGCTATGTGATTTTTTTGGGATTTTTTAGAGGTTAATAGATGCATGCAAAAAATACTAGAAATAAAAAGGAAATACATGTTTGCAGGGGTATTAATGTAATTAGCCAGGAATCCAGGGGCCAAAGTGCAAAAACACCAGAATTATATAACTGAAATATAAAATTTCTGGATCAATTCTTAATACCCAACGCCGCGAGGGTCAAAGTTGCAAAATCACCAAGGTGCATGCGACAAGCACGTGCGCATGCGTGGACCCAAACGCAATAAATTAAAACTACAGGGGCAAATATGCAAAATTTCCAGAAATAAATAACTACATAGAAATGTTTCTGCATTAAAGACAAATACCCATGAGCTTAAGGTTATCCCTGCAAAAATGCCAAGTCACGTGCGCGAGGCACATGACCTGGCAGGGGTCATAGTGGAATAACACAAAACGTGGGGTCTCGTTCGTAAATTCTACAAAAGTTTTAAACTGTCGATGAATGTTTTGAAATTAAGTAATAAATACAAAAAGGGTCAGGGCGTATGTTGCAAAATACCCAGACAAGGGCCGATTCGACGGCGAGAGATGATCCACTTAACGCCACGTGTCACGCTATTAGGGCCCAATTCCCCTTCGTCCTATGCGGCCCAGATCAGAAGGCTGATGGCGATCGAACGGTCCTGGGCTCGCTAAATCCAACGGTGGCAAGCAACGCTGGAGGAGCAACGTGCATCCAACGGCGCGGAGGGTCGGTGGAAGAACAGGGTTCCGCCTCCGGTGAGGCGAGCTTCTTCAGATACGCTCCACCTCCTCCGGTGTTCCTTCACGGCAAAAAGAAGTCTCCAATGCTCCTGGATGAGTCCCCGTCCCGCAGGTGGAGCCAAAATGGCCCGTCGAGCCTCAGTGCGCCGCCGCGAGATCCGGGAAGAAGATGGGTCCAGGTTCCGCGCTCCTAGCCAGATGCGACTCCAAATGAAATCTCTTGACCCTGGGACCTGCAAAGAAAGCTCAATAACGACAATAAAAGGACCTAGGGTCTTATTGGTGAAGACGCGAGAGTAGTAAGGCGGGAAATGATGGAAGGCGGAGCAGAACTCCGGCGAGGATATGCGGATGGCATTGAAGCTTTGAACACTGATCAAATCACGCAACGGAGCAATAGATTGAAAGCCTAATCCTGCCGGTAGTAAAAGAGCGAAAAAAATCGAATGAAAACACCTCGACTGGATGGAAAAACCAGGAGAAAGACCTCGACGGCCAAACGTGGCCGGAGGTGGTGGAAGCACCTCTACCGCCCTCGACTAAGCTCCGCGCAAGTGCTGGAGGAAGCCTGTCACGCTTCCAGTCCAGAGCACAACAGCAAGGAGTCGAATCAAGGGTTCAAAAGGGTCCAAGGTTCAAAGGAAGGTGACGGGGGAGGTTTTGAAAGATGGTCATGAGGGTGTGTAGAACAATGAAGATCTCTGGAATCTATGATCCAATCCTCGAGCAAATCAGTGGGCGTGTAAGAGTGGTTCTCGAGGAGAAAAAGTGATTTAGGACGCATCATGAATGGATGCAAGATGCGGCTCCCAAAAAGGGGCGAAAATCAAGAAAAACCAAGTCTGACAGGGTGCAGGCGCTGGGTCAGAGAGTTGACCCGAGGTCAACTCTCCCACCCTCCTGGTTGGTCCACGTGGACCAACCAGGAAAAAGCCTGGAAATAATTATTGTAAAATCATTTAAAAATAATAAACGATTTTATTAGTTTTAGGTTATTAAATAAAAAATATTTGTAATTTTATAAATTATTTTATGGTAATTTTTATTTATTTTTATGAGGTATAGTTTTACAACTTACCTTTTATAGCCCTTATAGGTATAGTAACTATATATTTTATTCTTTTATTTTTATTTTGTGTATTTTAATTTATTTAATTTTGTTTATTATTTTATAGAGTTATAAAATACTTTTATACACTTAATTATATTTTTATTTTACTTTTCTGAATTGTTTTGTATATTTAATAAAATATAAGTGTGTTATATATAGGTATATATATAGGTATAATACATATGTATTTTATATACATATATTTTTATTTTGTATTTCTTTTATGTTTTTATTCTGATTTTAATATACAAATATATTATATAAGTAATATTTATAAAAATATAAAAATACAAAAATAATGAATAAATAATAAATTGAATATTTTATTCTGTACAAGTATACAATGAGGGTCCAAAACTCAACTTTCAAACCGTAGCTCCGCCAAATGCAAAACCACCGCTATTAAATAGATTATTTTATTCTATATACAATTAAAGGTGAGTTTGCTGCATTTGGAGTTTTCAGTTGTGAGATACGGGTCTGGGAAGTTGGTATTCTGGATTTTTATTCAGACCATAACTTTTTATCTGTACATTATTTTTCAGTGAAATAAATTTTGTATTTTTCTTTATTTAATTATCTACAACTTTCATATACAAAGTTTCTTTATTTGAGGTATAAAAAGTGGAACCACAAATAGGTCCCAAAATGAATAAAGAATAGATAAAAAGTATGGGTATTTGACCCTTATCTCCCCCTACTTTATTCCTTGTCAACCTATTCATCAAGATGCCTAGGTCTCGGGATTTCAGGTCATAAAATATTTACAATATTTTATTCTTTTTCTTTTCTTTTCTTTATTCTATAATTTTGGCTTTAAAAAACACATTTTATACAATATTTACATAATGATGCATGAATGCTAAAATGCTTAAATTAAGCTTATTTACATGCATTTACTAGGGTTTTTAAGGCCAAAATGATAGAATAAAGATGATGAAACGTAGATTCATCATCCCCCTATACTTGCCTTTGCTAGTCCCTAGCAAACACTTATGCAATAAGTGCAGAAAAGAAGAACAAAGAAAAGAAAAAGAAGAAATGTGGATTAAATTTAATGATCAAACTTGTCTTCACAAAGTCAAAGTTTGGAGCTTGAGTCAGACCCTTGGAATTTTAGTGTGGTCGGAACCTTAATGAGAACCGGATTTGAAATCCAACAGTCCCTGAGAATCCCAAAACTTTGTTCAAGTCTCCTCAATAGCCAGGTCAGAAATATTTCAACTCATACGCAAACCCTTACGACTATGAATCTGACTCGTACAGTGGAAGTGATGGTGGCTCTTCCCAACTAGAATGACAAAGAGACTGACTTCTCCAGTATGACAACCCAATAATTCCCCAATCCAATAACTCCTTCCTCGAGGGGTATTCCCTTCTAAGTTCAAGTGGCAACCAGCTCAAGAGGAGGGGGTGAAGAGAAGAATGGACGGTAGCCAGTGTAGCTACCTATCCTAGGATGCAAGACCAGTGTAGTCAAGTCATCCAGCTGCAGGCTCACAAGATATGACTTTGGAACTCATGCTTGCTTATTTTCTGTACAACATGTTCACATACTTTTGCAGGCATTTTATTTTTGTACAGGCATGTCTTCTTCTTTTTTTTTCCTTTTTTTTTGAAATACTATTTACAACATCATTTACATAAGGAGTTTTTCCTCTTGAGCAGTAGACTATCCCTCTTTTGAAGCTTTATCGCAACCCACACTCTCCTGTCATTAGAATTCCTCATCACTGGACGGGTTGCGGTGCACTTACCTCCCTAGAGGAGGACAAGTGTTTCCACTTGTGTGCGTCTCATACCGGCAAATCCAATCCCCTCACCAATCCAATTGAGTTGAGCCATGTGAAAGGTGCAGGTGTCCAAGTTAGGTCATTATCAACAAGAGTCGTGTGTGTGTTCCGAAATACTCTACTTAGGCAGTCAAGAATCCATTGAACCAAGTCCCGTGATCCTCAAAGAATTAAGTCAACTAGACCTGAAGTACCTCAAACCCAGTTCCTATAAGGTTCATGTTATTAGGTTGATTTTAAGGTCCAATCAAGCTCCAATCTCCAGATTTTACTTAGACTTGTTCAACTATCAAGCTCAATCCGAAAAAATGCTCATGTTATGCAATGTGATGCAGCAAATATTTTTGTGATGTAATTTTCAAAGATTTTGAACTTTTTATGGATTTTTGAAAAGATGATGATGATGATGCATATGCATTTTTTTTATTTTTCAAAGAGATTTTTCAAATGTTTTTGGATTTTAATTTTGCAAATATTTTTGGGCTTTTTGAAAACAAAAATTTTTTGGCTGAAAACAAGGTTAAAAATATGTACACGGGAGTGCTTCTTATACCTATAATAAGTGGATTTTAAGAATTTACAGGGTAAGTGCTCAATTTTATACATATATACAAATAATGGATTTTAGGTGTGATGTGTATATTCCTCAAACTTATTTGACACAAGTTTTTCAAACAATTTTGAAAACAATAGTCCAAAATAATTTTTACAAACAATTTTACAAACATGTACACACATTTGAAAATCATTTTTGCAAAGGTTTTCAAACAGTATAGATAGATTTTTCAAAACATTTTTGCAACCATTTTTCAAACCAATGCAAATCATTTTTCAAACATTTTATTTCACACAAAGAAAATAAATTTTGCAACCTACACATTTTTCACAGGTTGAAAACATGTAACAAAATATTTTCAAAATAGTTTTCAATAGATTTTCACAAAGATTTTCAAACTATTTTCCAAACATTTTGAAAAAAAACATTTTCACATGATTTATTAATCAGTAAGTACAAAAAGAATTGAAGGAATAATCACATCTTTTTATTAAGGTTTTTAATGAATTTTAAGAATTATTAACCATATTATTAAGAAAATACGAAAGTACGAGTTATGGCTAAAGTATATACGTAGTATATACAACCCCCCTATACTTATCTTGAGCTATGTCCTCATAGATCAAAGAGAAAAAAGAAGACATAACTCGTACTGAGTATAGGAAAATCTAAAGAATAGAGAACGAATAAATGAATGAAACAATGAGAAGTTGACTGTCCCCCCTATACTTAGGATCAAATAATCCTAAGTATAGCAGACTGTACAGAAGTAGGGAGGGTCAAGGGTGGGAATGAACAGATCGTACTCAGATTGTCTCCCCCTATACTTAGGGTAAGATATCCCTAAGTATAGACAAAAGGAGGAGACAATGGAGAGGATCGAAAAGAATGAAAGAAACTCAGGGTGCACACCCCCCTATACTTAGGACAAAGTACATCCTAAGTATAGAAGACTGACAAAAAGGAGCGACACCTTTTCGGTAGATGAAGAAGATAGAAGAGGAAAAGAAGAAAAGAAGAAAAGAGAAGAAAAGAGATCTGAAGATGGAAGAAGAGATCAGAGGATATGCACATCACTCCCCCTATACTTAGGGTAAAAGAAGCCCTAAGTATAGGCGACAACAGGAGTAATGAAACTGAACGAAGAAAGAACACTCGGCTCGTCCACCCCCCTATACTTACGACAAAGTACGTCCTAAGTAAGGCAGACACGAGAATGGATGGATGAGCAATACGGAAGATAGAGGAAGATACACGAGAGAGAATATACAACAGAGACGGATGTACACATGGTCAAGAAGGTTGACAGCGAACCTTCTTGCGGGACCGCTGAGGAATAGATCCGGTGTGGTGCAGGTCGACATCAGGGTCCACAGTGGACGGAAGCCGATCAGGGTCGACAGAGTGGTGGTCCTCAGTGGCCCTAGGGTGTGAAGGCACAGACGGATCAGCGAAAGAAGTACGACTAGGTCCGGCCTTGGGAGTCTCGCTGATATCGAAGTGAAATGGAACGAACTCGTCATCATCGGAAGAAGTGTACTCGGAGTCATCCTGCGAGGTGTCGTCCAGGTCAAAACCAAAAGGAACGAACTCATCAGTGGAAGTAGTCGAATTCTGTTCATCCTCTATTATCTCAACCGGATCATCTTTCTCATCAAAAGGCTCGAATTCTCGAATAAAAGCAATCAAATCAAATTTGGCCTTTGTCTTATCTGAATCTGCATGAACAGGGACGGACCTATCGGTGAAAGTAGTCAACTCATATCCGTCTTATCTAGTCTCTAAATCTGCCCCCCGCTCAATGGTATCGATCGTGCAAATTCCGCGGATGTCATCAACACATTGCCAATCACAGGAAGCGGAAACACCAAGGTCTATGCTTTCCGAGCCTTCCTCCTTGGAGAGGAATTCTCGGGTCTCATCATCGGTAATAAATAAAGTCTCTCTGATATCCTAATAAAGGTCATAGGCCTCAGGGTCAGCCAGAACAGGTTTGGTCACATCAGGTGCAGGTGTCTGGTCAACGGTGGGTGCGGTGATCAACACTTCGCTCTCGTCAACAGGACGGAAGCGAATCTCTCCTGATCCATAATCAATAACGACCCTCGCAGAGGCGAGAAATGGTCGTCCTAGGGTGATTGGAGAGTGCTCCCCTGTGGAGGTCTCCATGGGAAATACGACAAAATCAACATGATAGCTCGTGCCCTGAATCCAAATGATAACATTTTCAAGGATACCCTTCGGCCTCTTGATAGATCCATCGGCAAATTGTATGATCATCCTGGTCTTCTTGAGAGGCCCTAAGTGAAGAGACTGTACCAGCGAGAAGGGTAATATGCTAATCGAAGCACCGCCGTCGAGGAGAGTGTGATCACATGTGTGGTCAGAGATGGTGCACGTGATGAAAGGTGTGGCAGTGTTCCTCTTCCGAGGAATGGGACGGTGTGTGATGGCGTGGGCAGTGGCCATGGTCAAGATATGACGCTCAAATCTGCTCCTTCGCTTTCTCTTCTTGGGAAGAGGAGTAGATAATTCAGTCATGGCCTGCTGAAGTGGGGCACGGATGATCTCATGAATGGTGGCCACCACTTCGGGTTGAGTCAACATTTTTTTGAATTTTTGGACTTCCTCCATACAAGGGATGAAGTCGGAATCAGCATATACACGAGGCATGCTAAGAGCAGTCTGTACAGCGGCATCCTTAGGGTCAAAGGTGGGACAAGGAGTGAAAGGGTGTGTGGTCAAATGATCTGGCAAGTGAGCCCTCTCCTCACGGTCTGACTCGATCAAAGGTCTCCCGAACTCTTTTTGTGTTTTTAAAATTTTTTCATTTTTTTGTATTTTAGGTGATTGCAAGCTCTCATGGCAATCCCCAAATGATTCCAAATCCTCAAAGAATGGAACGACATTCTGGTTCTTATTTCAACTAGTAAGATCAGTGATCCTCGAATTCATATGCTCCATCATCTGGTTCAAGGTCTCAAGTGTGGATATCATGAAAGGTGACTCCAAAATCTCAGTCTCGGGTGGATGTGAAGGTGGAGGAGGATAATATACAGGTGGAGGTAGAGGTGGGTGTGGGTAGAAATCCGAGTCCTGATACTGTGGCTGAGGCGGGTATGTACAAAACTTAGGAGCAAAGTCCTCCTGGAAAAAGTGAGGTGGACCGACTAGAGTGAACGAGGGATCCGCAAAGTTCGGATAAGATACGCTCCAGGGGTCCATCTCGAAAACAAAAGGAAACGATCAGGAGAGCATGAGGTCAAGTCAAGAGATGGAAGAAGGAGGTGCAAATGCGCAGGGATGATCTAGTACTTACACAAAACAATCACACACAAAATGAAAATAATACAAACCCTCAATTCACCTACTCAACTCGGTAGAGGCTGAAAAGTCGGTCTTTTTATCTTGTCTGTTTTAGAGTTAGGTGAGAAGTCAAAGATTTGCACACACACTTAGGGGCTGAAGATAGGATTTGCGCACTAGTCCTTAGGGTGTGCGCGAGCAAGTAAAATTGAAGACAATGAGGGGATTACTCGCCCCAAGAGAATTTTTTTTCTTTTTGGTCGGTTTTAGGGTCGAATAATATTAACAGTCCCAATTTTATTTGTTCTCACTTTTTTTGGATTTTTAATAAGAAATGCACGAGCCTATCGGGGAATCAATTCACTTAAGCTCCTAGGTTGGCAAAATCAGAGGGAGAGGCGGAAAAGCAATGCAAGCGGCAATCGATGATGAATGCTAAAGAGAAATGCTCACCTTGCCTCCAGCACTCTACATGCAAGGATGCTCAGCAGAATTGAAACCTATCTATATGCAAATGCAACCGATGAAATCGCCCTAAGTTTCAGAAATTGCTATTAGTGGGAAGCACCACAAGTTGATCACAAATCCTCAATCCTAGAGTACGGTCTAGGCTCACCCCTCCTCCTCTCGACAAATCGAGTTCAGGAGAAGCGCTTGGCGGGGTGAGCTCTCAGCGCGACGGCTCGAAGATAGTGAATCAACTGTTTAAAATTTTGACTAAGTCCGAATGCGGCTATAGGCACATGCAAGATATTATGTGTTTGGCCTTAGTCTATCGCAAGCAATCCTAAAACTAGGGTCTCAATCACACAAAAGAAATAAAATCAAATCCGAGAAAACAAAATAAAAAATGCGACGAAAACGCGAGAAAAGTCGCGGTGAGCCCCCAAGTGAACAATCACTTGGAACTTGGGCCCGAATGTCCAAGTGTCCGAGGGTACCTGTATTATTACAAATATAGGTCGCTCTCTCACTTAAATTACAAAAATAAATGCAGGAAATAAATTCTACAACTAAAGGTGGAGCTTGGTCTTCAAAAATCTTTCCTCGTCTCCTTGGTGCTAAGCTGGCAGAAGTCGGCTTCACGTGGGTGCGTAGATGCCTAGGGTGGAGTGCCTCCCTCGATCTGCGGTACCTCGCACAAAGTCAAACAGGAGAGGGGGTTAGACAGCTCAACAGATATATCAAAAATAAATAAAATAGCAAAAATGAAAGCCGCTAAATAGACAATCAATCACAATCACAAACAAGACCCGAACTAAGCGTTGTTCCTCCCCGGCAATGGCGCCATTTGTTGAAGCGGATTTTCCACGGGTCTAAAGTAATCCACACAAGGCGAGATCACAGTGTCACCGGGGCGACCCGCAGGAAGATCCGAACTTCGAACAACAATTAACCCACAACAGAAATCAAGAAATGAAAAACGGTGTGGAGTTAAAATTTATTATAACTCTACAACAAGATGTGTATAGGTGCAAGTATTGTAGAGATCGAACACAGGGAGCAGACAGGTAGAACGGGGCAAAATTGCTCAAAATGTGTGTGAATGTGATCAAGTGTCTACTATGCTATTTTTTGTGGGTTTTTAATTTTATGTTATTTTATTTTATTTTTAATTTTATATTTTTGTACTTTGATTTTTAATTTTTCTGATTTTATATTTTCTTTTTGTATTTTATATTTTTTTATATTTTCTTTTTCAATATTGGAATATGTAAACTATATAATAAAAGAGGTGCTAGGATATTTATAAGAATATGAAAAAATGCTCAAAACTTCAGAAATAAAATATTTTTGGCTTTTTATGAATTTTTACTATTTTTGTGATTTTTGGGTATTTTTCAGACTCTTTTTGGTATTTTTAAAAGTGAAAATAAAGGAAAACAGTGACTTAGCTACTGGCTGAAGGTAAAAATGGGAATTAAAAATATCAAACAACAACAAAAATTTTCCAAACTAATTTTAAAATAAAGATATAAAAATATAGAACCTACAGGAACTGAGTTTGCATTTTTTTCGAGTTTTCTAGAATTTTTTAGATTTTTGGAAGCTTTTAGGTATTTTCTAAATTTTAAGGTTTTTCTTTTGCAAATTTTAGTGATTTTTGGATTGACACTAAAATAGGTTAAAATACACAGTAGGTAATTTTATTGGAATTTTTTAAGGTGTTTTAATATTTTTTTGGTATTTTCTAAGCTATACAGTAGTAAAAATGCATGTTTTTTATTTTAAATAAATATTAAAATGCAATAAATGTGAAAAATAAAAATAGGGCGTGAAGCACAAGTCAACAGGAAGCTATGTGATTTTTTTGGGATTTTTTAGAGGTTAATAGATGCATGCAAAAAATACTAGAAACAAAAAGAAAATACATGTTTGCAGGGGTATTAATGTAATTAGTCAGGAATCCAGGGGCCAAAGTGCAAAAATACCAGAATTATATAACTGAAATATAAAATTTCTGGATCAATTCTTAATACCCAACGCCGCGAGGGTCAAAGTTGCAAAATCACCAAGGTGCACGCGACAAGTACGTGCGCATGCGTGGACCCAAATGCAATAAATTAAAACTACAGGGGCAAATATGCAAAATTTCCAGAAATAAATAACTACATAGAAATATTTCTGGATTAAAGACAAATACCCATGAGCTTAAGGTTATCCCTGCAAAAATGCCAAGTCACGTGCGCGAGGCACGTGGCCTGGCAGGGGTCAAAGTGGAATAACACAAAACGTGGGGTCTCGTTCGTAAATTCTACAAAAGTTTTAAACTGTCGATGAATGTTTTGAAATTAAGTAATAAATACAAAAAGGGTCGGGGCGTATGTTGCAAAATACCCAGATAAGGGCCGATCCGACGGCAAGAGATGATCCACTTAACGCCACGTGTCACGCTATTAGGGCACGATGCCCCTTCGTCCTGTGCGGCCTAGATCAGAAGGCTGATGGCGATCGAACGATCCTGGGCTCGCTAAATCCAACGGTGGCAGGCAACGTTGGAGGAACAACGTGCATCCAACGGCGCGGAGGGTCGGTGGAAGAACAGGGTTCCGCCTCCGGCGAGGCGAGCTTCTTTAGACACGCTCCACCTCCTCCGGTGTTCCTTCACGGCAAAAAGAAGTCTCCATCGCTCCTGGATGAGTCCTCGTCCCGCAGGTGGAGCCAAAATGGATCGTCGAGCCTCAGTGCGCCGCCGCGAGATCCGGGAAGAAGATGGGTCCAGGTACCGCGCTCCTAGCCAGATGCGACTCTAGATGAAATCTCTTGACCCTGGGACCTGCAAAGAAAGCTCAATAACGACAATAAAAGGCCCTAGGGTCTTATTGGTGAAGACGCGAGAGTAGTAAGGCGGGAAATGATGGAAGGCGGAGCAGAACTCTGACGAGGATATGCGGATGGCATTGAAGCTTTGAACACTGATCAAATCACGCAACGGAGCTATAGATTGAAAGCCTAATCCTACCGGTAGTAAAAGAGCGAAAAAAATCGAATGAAAACACCTCGACTGGCTGGGAAAACCAGGAGAAAGACCTCGACGGCCAAACGTGGCCGGAGGTGGTGGAAGCGCCTCCGCCGCCCTTGACTGGGCTCCGCGCAAGTGCTGGAGGAAGTCTGTCACGCTTCCAGTCCAGAGCACAGCAGCAAGGAGTCGAATCAAGGGTTCAAAAGGGTCCAAGGTTCAAAGGAAGGTGGCGGGGGAGGTTTTGAAAGATGGTGATGAGGGTGTGTAGAACAATGAAGATCTCTGGAATCTATGATCCAATCCTCGAGCAAATCAGTGGGCGTGTAAGAGTGGTTCTCGAGGAGAAAAAGTGATTTAGGACGCATCATGAATGGATGCAAGATGCGACTCCCAAAAAGGGGCGAAAATCAAGAAAAACCAAGTCTAACAGGGTGCATGCGTTGGGTCAGAGAGTTGACCCGAGGTCAACTCTCCAGCCCTCCTAGTTGGTCCACGTGGACCAACCTGGAAAAAGCCTGGAAATAATTGTTGTAAAATTATTTAAAAATAATAAATGATTTTATTAGTTTTAGGTTATTAAATAAAAAATATTTGTAATTTTATAAATTATTTTATGGTAATTTTTACTTATTTTTATGAGGTATAGTTTTACAACCTACCTTTTATAGCCCTTATAGGTATAGTATCTATATATTTTATTCTTTTATTTTTATTTTATGTATTTTAATTTATTTAATTTTGTTTATTATTTTGTAAAGTTATAAAATACTTTTATACACTTAATTATATTTTTATTTTTACTTTTCTGAATTGTTTTGTATATTTAATAAAATATAAGTGTGTTATATATAGGTATATATATGTATAATACCTATGTATTTTATATACATATATTTTTATTTTGTATTTCTTTTACGTTTTTATTCTGATTTTAATATACAAATATATTATAAGTAATATTTATAAAAATATAAAAATATAAAAATACAAAAATAACGAATAAATAATAAATTGATTATTTTATTTTGTACAAGTATACAATGAGGGTCCAAAACTCAACTTTCAAACCGTAGCTCCACCAAATGCGAAACCACCGCCATTAAATAGCTTATTTTATTCTATATATAATTAAAGGTGAGTTTGCTGCATTTGGAGTTTTCAGTTGTGAGATACGGGTCTGGGAAGTTGGGATTCTGGATTTTTATTCAGACCATAACGTTTTATCTGTACATATTTTTTCAAAGAAATAAATTTTGTATTTTTCTTTATTTAATTATCTACAACTTTCATATACAAAGTATCTTTATTTGAGGTATAAAAAGTGGAACCAGAAATAGGTCCCAAAATGAATAAAGAATAGATAAAAAGTATAGGTATTTGACCCTTATCTCCCCCTACTTTATTCCTTGTCGACCTATTCATCAAGATGCCTAGGTCTCGGGGTTTCGGGTCATAAAATATTTACAATATTTTATTCTTTTTCTTTTCTTTTCTTTATTCTACAATTTTGGCTTTAGAAACCGTATTTTATACAATATTTACACAATGATGCATGAATGCTAAAATGCCTAAATTAAGCCTATTTACAAGCATTTACTAGGGTTTTTAAGGCCAAAATGATAGAATAAAGATGATGAAACGTAGATTCATCAGGGGGCGACTGCCGTTGGGTTAGGGGAGAACGACTGTAACGGCAGGAGGTGGAAGAAGGAGAGGGGGTCGGCACGTGCTGCGCACGTGCGCACGGAAGGGGTCGGCAGCATGTGCGTAGCACGTGCACGAGGAGAGAGGGGTTCAACAGATGGGGGTGCCACGTGGCACGCCCTGGGGCTGCCACGTGGAATCCAAAAAAAATCAAAATTTAAGGATAAAGAAAAAAAGAAAAGAAATAGAAGAACACCTCGGATCAAAAAATTTTCTTCACAAAAGTTGTTCGTCTCGTCGAGATCTACAACTTTCATGAAGGACCCAGGAGCAAAAGAGGTCATCTGTGAGAAGTGGTATTTTTGGTGGTTCTCCATGTGTATAGAAAACCAGGTTTTTGGGATTTTGTATTTTTTGGTGGTTTTAGAAAGGATAAAAATTATAGAAAAAATACGATAAAATACAAGAAAATTAATTACATACTAATCTAATTTTTTTGGATTTCTATCAAATAACAAAATAGGAAAATAAAATAGAAGTAAGAAGCATACAACTTTTGTACAGACTTACAACGAACACTTGAACTCGGTCAGTTCTGGAATTGGATTTTTGTGTCGCTTTATAAAACTTTCATCAAAGATCACTAATGAAGAAGAAATAAAATTAAAGGGGTTAATTAAATACATAAAAACTGAGATCAAAATAGCAAAAAGTCAAAATGCGCAAAAGAGGCCCAAAACCCAACTTTCACAAATGGACTCCGAATTTTATGAAATTGGTCTTGTTTTGAAGGTATTTGAAAATGGAGTGCTTTAAAAGTGAGTAGATCAAAATCAGACACTATATGTGGGAGATATGTTCATTTTAGTCCGTCAGATGTGAAATTAGACTTTGGGATTATTTGACACTTATTGGGGTTAGTAATTTTTTTTGTATTTTTTCATTTATTAAGGTTAATAATATCTACACAATAGAGGTGGTTTAGGGTCAATCAGAGTTAGGATGAATTAACTAAAAATAAGAGAAGTTAGCGACTTTTTGGGCTAATTTACACTTGGGATTTTTAATGCAATTATGCATGATGGAATGTAAATATTATTAACACATGTATGAATGCTAATGATGCTTTGTTAATGATTAAATGCATGTGAATTTTGGGGAATCGAGCCTAACTGACCAATTTTCTCATGATGAATACGAGATTCATCAACCATACATGTGTATTACCAAATGAGTGGCTACCTATTTCGAATGATGCCATTTTTGGAAGGATATTAATATGCAAGACAATTTAACAATAAGTATTATTCCAATTATTACGTATCCCTAAATAAAGGAAGATCCTTTTGGAAAGAAAACATTCAAATCAATGATTTCTTGCATAAAATCGAGATCCAAATACTCATGTCAATAATATATATATACAATAGTTAAGCAAATGGTTGTTGCGAGATCATTAATATCCAAACAATAGTTTGCAATTTACATTCATTTTATTATAGGGTACAGAATTCGGTAATATATATACACTGGTCAAGTAAGTGCTTGTCGTGAAGTTAGTAAAATCATAATAAATGATCAGTAATTCCCATATGTATTACTACTTTGACAGAATTCAGTAATTTTGAGACAATACTAAACTAATATATATACAATTCTCAAGTAAATTTTTGTTGTGTGTTTAGTAATACATATATTCATGTCTTATATTACATGTTCAGTAATATATATACAATAATACAATTATCAAGTAATGACTACTATGAGATCAGTAATAATAAAATAACTGGTTAGTAAGCCACACATTGCTCAAGTAAGAAAGTAACATATAATCATTAACATATTCATCTTCTATACGATTAATATGGAAATAGTACTTTGAAAAAGAAGTTATTAAATACATGTACACAAGGAAAACGAATTAGTGAAATAAATAGAATGCTTCATTGACGAAAAAGGGAAAATATTATAGAAATGAATGCAATGTGCATTACATACACAATGGTATTACTAATCATTTATTATGCTATCACTGATCTCATAACATACATTTACTTGACCACTGTATACATATTACTAAAATTCAGTATAAGGTAACTATTTGGATGTAAATTACCGATCATTATCTTGATATTACCGATCACATAACAAACATTTAATTGACCGGAGTATATTTATTACTATCCCGTCGTTCGGATCTTAATTATCCACACGAAATAATTTATTTGAATCTTTTCTTTCCAAAACCCTTTTTCCTTTTTTTAAGGACACGATATAATTGGAAATATAGTAATTGTCAAATATGTGTTAGCCTATAATTAGAAATATAGTTATTGCTAATACACGTGTATGACCCAATAATGTGTGCTCACCAAGATATATTGGGCGCAGTGCCCATCGGATAAGTCCTATATATAGGACCCTTCCAATGAAGTGCACCTTTCCTGGATCAATGAAAAGCCCATCATGAGGTTCGTTAGATCTCAATCTGACGGTTTTTATACAAAAGGGTATTTTAGTCATTTGATTTTCACTTTGAATTTGAATCGAATTTAATCATTTTATTTTACCAATTTTAGACTGCCTAATTTGGCAATTTTTATTGATATTTTATTCAATGAGGTTCCGTCAATGAGGGATCATTTTCATGCATTGCAGAATGGCAAACAACTTTGTAAAATTTGCATCCACATTATAAATGTATATCATGTATTGTAGAATAAGATCACAATTAGTACTAAAATTATTATTGTGATTACAAATTTGGTAATACCTTTGTAAAAAGCATTCTCATATATGTAGGAAACGTCCTGATATTTGTAAATTCTGATTTGAGATTGTAAAAATAGAATTAAGATTTTGACAAAATAATATGAAACAATTAGAAAAATATAAAAGAGCGATAAACAAAAAAAATAATATTGTAAACGTATTTTGAGTTTTGTAAAAAATGAGCTCTGATTGTAAAAAATACATGAAAATGAAAAACTTGATAGAGAAGATCTGAGATAAATGAAAAAAACAATCTAAGATTGTAAAAAACTCATTGTGATTTGTAAAAAAGGAACCATTATTGTAAAAAACGAACGGAGATTGTAAAAAATGAATGTAAAAACAGTGAATGGATTAGAAAAATAAATCAGTCAATTTATAAAAATCAGTCCATCAATTGTAAAATTAGAGCATATATTCGTACAAATAATCAATTTCTGGAATAAATGAAATGATTGAATAATCAATGAATCAAAATAAAAAAATAACAAATATATGCTGGTATCAACCCTCCACCTCCAGTGCGTAACCTTGAGTGTTGTCACCCTCTCCCTCCATGTGTGTCATGTGCATCTTAGAGCATGATGCCGCCGCTGTCGATTGTTGTGGAAGGAGAAAACCCTACCTTTGTGTTTATCACACATTTAAGCGACTTTAGGGAGCTGACGAAGCATAAGAATTTGCTGCTCCATAACCGAGGTTATCCACCATAGAACGACGCACGCCTTCACGCTCATTGCAGAGATTGTACCAGTAAACACCTGTGATAATTTTATACATTAGCAAAGCAATCTAGTTATGATATGATTAGGGTTCCTTTCAAAGCTAAAAAGACAAATATATTAATTAACCAATCAAGCAAGCATCTGCCTAATTCCAATCTTAGGCACGCTTTATTTTTTTTATATCAGGTTTAATTGCCTTCTCCAGAGGTGAGATGGAAGTAGAGGTCAACGAATGTTGGGGCAACTCTGATAACAGTGGGTGGAGTAGAGCTTGCGGGTGAAGCTCTCGTCGTGAAGGGAATCCGAGGAGATGCCGGCGGAGTTCCTATCGATCTCCCAGGCATCGATGCACTCGTCCGTCTCGATCCAAGTGATGAGGTGGTGATCGACCACTACATCGGAGGTTTGGCACACGCGGGCTGCAGTCACCAGGCTACTCTCCGACACGAACCTCCTAGACATCGATTATTATGGGAGGAGAAAACAATAATGGAATCCTCCCAACGAATAAACCAAAAATAGAATGTGGCTTGTCACCTTATATTTTTAGAATGGAGAAAAAAGACTAAAATAGGTTTTCAACATTAAAAAATTAAGTTTTAAAAATGAATTAATCAAATCAGTTGGATTAATTACATACGGATGAGATGACGGGCTTTCCATGCACTCAGGAAATGTGCAACTTATTGTAAATATTTCCTCTCTCTCTCTCTCTCTCTCTCTCTCTATATATATATATATATATATATTAAAAAATGGGGGCTGCCCCCGCCCCCATTTTCTGCATTTTTATTATTTTTGAAAAATATCACCATATATATTCATCTATATATCCCTCCAATACGTCATTCGAGTTTCGTTCAGAAATAGAGACTCCTATGCCATCCATCTAGCACATGTAATTTTAACAGTCTAAACATTGCTGTAATCAGCATGTTCTAGATGGAGGGCATAGGAGTCTCTGTTTCTGACAAAACTTGAATGACATATAGGAGGAGTATTTTGCAAAAAAAAATAAAAAATACGCGAAAATAAGGATGGGCAACCATGTTGGCTGCCACTATGAGGGCAGCCACATTGAACCCATATATATATATATATATATAGGGTTGATCCATTGAGAGCCAAAACTGTGCGAGATGAGAGCAGTGAGTCTGGACCACTAGATTCTGCCCATCTCTCACCTCCTCCAATCAATCAACAAAATCTAATGGTCCAGACTCACTTCTCTCATGCTCTCACACTTTTGGGCTCTTACATAATCAACCCTATGGCAGAATCTAATGGTTCGAACTCACTTCTCTCATGCTTTCACAGTTTTTGGCTATCACATGATCAACCCCTATACACATACACACATACACACAGAGGACGGATCCTATGAGAGACAAAAATTGTAAGAGCATGAGAGCAGTGAGTCTGGACCATTAGATTCTGCTCATTTCTCTGCTCATCCCATCAAACCAGTGTGTAATGAGAAGAATCTAATAGTCAGACTTACTGATCTTCATGCTCTCACATTTTTTAGCTCTCACAGGATCAACCCTCCCTCCCTTCCCCCCCTCTATCTCTCTCTCTTCTCTATTATATCGATATATACCATAAGCTCACAATCACAAGAAAACATAATATATGTACGCTTGTATATATCCTAATATTATCAACCATTGCATGATGCTAAATGTATATTATATAAAATTAAATTATGTTACTTTAAATCAAATACTCTAACCTTAACCTTCTCAATTCGATATATACAATTAGTTAACTGTATAAAAATTGTAATTTTCAAGTCCACGAGGATACATTGTATGGTTATGAATTAGTAATAATTGAGCAACACTTCCAAATTCAAATTTACAAGAATACTCAACCATAACTTTTCAAATTCGTTACATCCAAGTTCATTTTAATGACCTTAGACCGAGGGTGCTTGTTTTCATTCGCTATGTTTCGATCAACTAAGTGTGTCTCCGGGAAATATAACTTTAAAGTAAGACAAAAAGAAGAATCAATGACTAACCTATTAAAACATACATTTACATCTCATCTAATCGGGTTATTATTGGTTTAATTGACTCCAATATGTATATGTACTATGCTTAAAAGCATCAACATACACTTTTTTTTTTTAAATATCCATGAAAATTCATGTCGATATAGAACTTTATCATCGTCCGACCCATAAGAATAAAAGTGAGCTGAAAATGATAGAAATTTTTAGTGATGACGGTGTATTCGAAGATGTCGATATTAAAAAATTCACATATGGTTCAATATCGATATCCAGAGGTGTTTTCTACATATAAATATAAATTTATATAAATGATAGAAAACGCATCATGCCCAATGATTTATATATGATTCAACAGAGAATGTGCTTGTTATTAATGTAAAGATTGTGATATTGGGATCTTGTGTTGAAATTGAGTCGAGAGTTGAAAATTTAAGAATATAGTAATATGATCACGACGGTAGTCCTATTTAAGATCACCATATGAGATTAGGTTGAGATTAAATTAGATATACACACTCGCTAAATGATTTTTTGTATGCAAATTGGTGAACGATGTTCGTAAAAGTAATGTCATGAAAAGTGCATACTACGATGGTTCATATAGTTCAAGATGATGGTCGAATTCTTGTTGGGACATTCCTTGTGAAAGCGAAAAAATACACTATTAAAAAAGGGTTTAATGGGGTTACTATCTGGGGAGCCAACTTGGTTACCATCATCCATATTTTTTTATTTCTTAAGGATTTTTTAAACAAAATATCTAGGTGGATTTAGATCACTATATGACACAATATTCTCATTTAAATTTCAACTCAATTCGAGAATTTTATCCAATCAATCAAGTTGATCAAATTTTAACGGTATCAGAATTGCTGAAATTGATCCCCTTATAGATGGACGGGTTAAGAATGTTGTTTTTTACGTAATTTGAATGACAACATGCTGTCATATAGTGGACTATCTTCAGAGTAATTTTTAAAAAATATCTCAAGGAAATTTTAAAAAATAAAAGTAGAGATAGCTAAATCTTAACCAAAAAAAGATAAAAAATTTTATTCTCAACACCGAATGTAAACAAGCTGGACCCACGCAGATCACACTTGGACATCTATTCCCACATCCCCAACCAGCAGAAAGCGTACACAAAAACCCACATTAGGACACGTCTCCACTCCCCCTTTCTCCACCCCCCCTCCATATCTCCAAACCCATCGAGCCCAATGCCCAACTAGAGGAGCTCCCAAACCCCCATGGCCCTCTCCCCTCCACTCCACCTCCCCCTCTCCTCCCCCTCTCTCCGCCGCCTTCCCCGCCTTCACCTCTCCCCCACTCCCTCCCCCGCCGCCCCCGACCCCCCTCCCTCGTGCGCCTGGACGAGGCGGCCAGCCATGGCTTCCACGCCGCCGTGGAGGAGCTCGAGCGCGCCGCCCGCGACCCCTCTGACGTGCTTGGCGGGATGGTGGAGGATCTCTCCGCGAGAGACCTCCAGCTCGTGCTCGTCTACTTCGCCCAAGAAGGGAGGGACTCCTACTGCGCGCTCGAGGTCTTCGACTGGCTGCGGAGGGAGAACCGCCTCGACATGGAAACCCGAGAGCTCATGGTCTCCATCGCGTGCGGATGGATCGAGAGGATGGTGGAGGAGGAGGGGCGCACCGTGGGGGACGTGGCGGGGCTGCTGGACGAGATCGAGTACGTAGGACTCGAGGTCGGGTTCAGTCTCGAGGAGAAGGTAGTTAGCCTATACTGGGAGCGGGGGAGGAGGGAAGAGGCCGTGGAGTTCGTGAGGGATGCCGTAAGAAGGGGAAGGGGTGCGGGTGAGGGTGAGGAGGAGGGGAGAGGGGGGATTCTGGGGTATCTCGTCTGGAAGATGATGGTATGTGTGCTTTATTATTGCTTCTTCTTATTATCATTTCTATTGTTTCGATGGATGCATCTTGGATTGACTGACTACGGGCGGGGGTTGCTATTTTTGGATTTAGGATCTGTCGCATCGATCGAATGGATTAGGTAAATGCTTCTGCTAAACCAATATGTATCGGATGTATGTAGATGATTAATTGAGGGATGCTTGTTAGATAAGTGAAGTGTATCTTTATCGGTATTTTAAAATTGCAGTTTTATTGGTAAATGAGGAAGGTGCTGCTCAAATTGCCTAGGCAGATATGTGTATACAGATTTTTTATGTGCATTGTGTTATGGCTGCAGTACAATCTGAGCGGGATATGTTATTCGGTGGTTGTAGGTGAATGTAGCTGTATAGATACATAGGAATATGCCTGTTGTAGTCAAAGCTGTCGGGTCATGCTACATGGAAACCAATCTAGTGATTGTTAACACTCCGTGTCTTGCGTGGACTTAACTTGGACTCAGGCGACAACTATGAAACACTTCTCAGAGTAAAATCAAGTACACTTGCTTGTCATGTTGGTGACAAATCAACCTCCAAGTTGAATACAAATGGTGTGAGTGCATACTCTAGGATGATGTTGCTCACAAACATTCTGGTATTTTTTTCGTCTTGGAATTCCCCTTGATATATTTGATCGGGAGAAACCACGGTTAGAATGGGATGTGAGATATGGAAAACATGCCACAGAAGGTTATTAGAGGTCACTCATAATTGTTAGAGTAATCCTCAATCAATAATGAGGTTCAACACCTTTAGATCTTCACTATTTCTTAATCGATTACATGGATCTTCATACTGATTTAATAAGAGTGAAGGGGTGCTTTGAGATTTGAGTTGAGACATGTCTACATTCTTCTAATGGTGTAGGGGGAGAGGGAGTTTGTTGCAAAGTTGCTGACTATTATGCTATTGAAGAATGGTTATTCTTGAAAGTTGAGTCTTTAATAATATGTTGGTATTAAATCATGGTGTGAAACATGGAAGCTTAGCCTTTGGATCCTTCTAATCCTCATCATTGCCTTTGTGGAAATGCAAAATGTGGAACTAATAATAGATAATTAAAGTACTCAACATAAGAACACTTATAGGTTCACGCGTAACCCCTGCTCCTTAAGGAGCACATTGAAATCACGGGAGAACGAGTCGAAGGGCTAGATTCTCTATTAAAATTCTCAATGAATACAGAGGGTGGAGGGCTCTTTATATAGGCCCATCAATATATGCAAGCTCTACCATTCACCATATGTGACTAAACGAATCCACCTTAATTTGCCTAATTTGTAATTCTAAATTCTCTATGTACTTCCATTCACAATGGATCATGGAATGCTTAGCTTGGATAATACACACTTAATACACCATCTATATGCACATATCACATATAACTGTCAAACTATCAACTGCATCTTCATGTGCATGTGACTTGGTGAATATACAACTACTGTTAATGGACCTATTGAATACTCTGAATACGAAGACTGGAGTAAGCCTCTCCAATAAACATATGTGAGTACTCGATGACGATATGGACAATGAGATTCCATCATTAAATCTCTACTATTATCTGAATGACATTATACTCGTCGTGGTCTCTGTCTCTGAAGGAGGACGCTCAGGCATCAACTTTGTGGAACTATTTATGTACACAAATGGAGATAGAGATGCATGATCAATAGAGGGATTTACCACTCATACTTAGTTTGACACGAGGGCTACATCACCTTAGGCTTGACATTTTTTTTCCTAGAAGATATTTGATTAAGTTGATTTTTCACATCACATTTGGGTCGAGAGCCGAAGAAACTAGAGAGATCATATTTTGACACCCTGTGATGGAGGGCATAAAGAGAGCTTCGAAATGGGCTTCTGCGATACATTGGCTAAGAGAAAAGAGACTCATCTCTAGAGTCCCTATGGATTTCGCCATACTATTGATCTTTCATTTGTCTTTGTAGTATGTGTTTGTCTCTTGGGGTTTTCTCGATGCGTGATAACTGTTTCTTACAGCTCGAGGTGGGTGGAGACCCTATTGGTGGGGGGTGGAATGGCGCCGACTAGTTCTTCAACAGTGTCTCGGGGCTATAGGATGCATGATGCATCCACCTTTTTCATTTGATGGAGGGTCGGACTCAACTTAAGGTTGGCGGGCAATCCACGTAGGTGAGTTTGGTGGAGATAGACTACTTTGTTGACATGTTGTGGTGGATGTGATATGTGAGCCATATGGGGAGCAACATTGGGTAGGGGTGGCCCGAAGAGGTTCGTGTTATTTGAAAAAAATGAACATTTTCCGAACTATTATCGAACAAACTCTAATCGAATATGAACATGCTCAATTTGATTAGCAACCCTAAATACATCCACTTTTTTCATTTGGTAGAGGGTCATGCATAACTTATTAAGGTTGATGCGCAACCCAAGTGGGCGAGGTTGGTGGAGATCAATTACGCTGTTGGCATGATGTGGTGGATGTGGCGAGATGCTGGTTGGGTATGCGAAGCGTTTGGGGAGGAAAGTTGGTGGGCGTGGTTAGGAAAGGTCAACTAACTATCCAAAGAATGGGTTGAAGTGCGAGGGTATCGGGGTTGAAGTTAGGCTACCGAATGTCATTTGTTCTCAGGGGTAGGAGTAGCAGGACCACATGCTGAGATGGGTGGAGGATGAGGGGCTACATGGAATGGATTGAGCAAAGGTACTGGTGCTCTTCTTGGGTAAAAGAATGATGGGGATTGTGCCTACGTGGCAGATCGTGTTGTTGTGCATGGTGCGAAAAATGTTGGCAAGGGGAGCTTCGTTATGCTGAATTGGAGATTACGGAAGGTGGTTGATTTCAATGGTGTTCTTGAATCAGAGGGGAGGAAGGGAACTTTGTTGGGGATGAGGCAAGAAAGGACGGGGAGCATGTGGATTTTTTTAATACGGATTCTATCATGTATGGTCTTTATAGGGGACATAGGTCTTGTTGCTGCAGTTATGGAAAAAGGCAAATGGGTTGTTTTGTGCGACGGGGGTGTACAACCTCATAGTTTAAGTGTGTATATGGGAGCTGTGTAAGGAGTTAAGGAGAGTGGAATAGGCAACATGTGGCCGCGCTTGGTATGTGTGATTTTAATGCGACTTTGCCCTCCAAAGACAAGCATAAGGGCTGGACTTGTGGTGATGTTGACTTTGATGGTGTGGTTGGTAAGCTAGGTCTAGTAGACTTCGCGATTCATGATTGTTGGCTCATATGGAGGAGCTCGATGACAAGGTCAAAGATTGATAGTTTTTTAACCTTAGTGGAGTTTACAGAGGTGTTCATGGTTTCCTTGGTCTCGTCTTAGTTGCTCCATATGTTGATGTTGTGGTCCTGTAACGAGGAAATGAGATATGGACCTACTTCAATTTTGACTAGGCTTGTCTGATTGAGCAGGGGTTCTGTTAGTCGGTCGAGGAACACTAATAGGAGGTGCAGTCTGAGAATATAAGAGCAAGAACATTGTCATCAAGACTCAGATGACTTTGATTTCGATTGATTTATAAGGGAAACCATTGATTGGAGAAGCACGAAGCTTTACATAGGTTTAAGGCTTGACCAAGAGGAGATGAGAGGGCTTCAATCCATGAAGCGGGAATGCATAGGGGACACTTCAACAAGGTCAAAGTGGAGGAACCAAAAATGGAGATCCAATGGAAGTAGAGTTTCTTGCAGTCATGATTGGTGGAAGGTGATGCTAGCACCTGATTTTTTCACCTTGTGACGTCCGAAAGATGGAGAAAGAACCAAATTGAGAGGTTATTGGTGTAGGATGTGGAGATTGCAAGGCAACATGATGTTGATGCGGCTTAATACGACATTTTAAGAAATGTACAACAACCCTTCACGGTGGGAAGTGCAATGTTGTGACAAGTCGACCAATATGATATCTAAGGAGCAGCAAGAGGGACGGGTGAGACCAATTACATATAATGAGGTGAGGGCAATAGTGGCTGCTTTGAAGCACATATGCTTTTTGAGGCCGAGTTCGTTCTCGATATTCTTCAACAAGGAGTTCAATAAGGTTATGGTGGAGAGACGTTAAGGCCGCAAAGTAAATTTATTGAATTACAGATATCCACATTTTTACCCACATTTAGTCGTTTTCCACTGCCATTTTTCAGATATGCTCATGAAATCTGTTTAATGGACTACATAATTATGAATGGGCTTTAATATATTACCCCAGCTTTCCTTTGCTTTGAAATACTCGTCTCCTGAAATGTTGTCCTCACCTAATAGTTGATCGTGATAGATGCGTGAAAGTCTCTTGATATGGAAAGTAGTGGAAAAGTTTTAAGATGATTGAGGATTTGCTTGTAAAATTTATATATCCTGTATTTTCCGACAAACTTCACAATTAGAAGGGTCCTTCACAAGTTATCATGATTTTTCATCCTTGTTGGGCCTAGAAAAAATCTTGAAACTTTTCTTGAACTTTGCAAAGACTGGGATTCTTGGAATTTTCTTTTAACTGTGTTACTGCGTTTTCCTCTTTGGGTGTTGGGTGTGGTGGAAGGATAAGGGGATTTCCACAATGTAAATTGTATCCTGCCTCAAATATAGTATCTCAGAGAAGAATATTTTATAAAAGATCCAAGGTACATGTTAGTACTAAATAATCGTGGGAGGCTGGGGACATCGCATTATCAAAGATACGAGGATGGTATCAGATGATGCACTAGATAGTTTTTTTTCGAAAGGAAAAAAAGGCACGCACCTTGTAGGTGCAGACAGAAAAAGGAAGGTGAGATTATATAGGCAAATTCCTTAATAGTGTACTTGAAGAACATAACTCATTGAATATGGTCCCAAAATGTTAATTCCCTAAATAATGCACTCAAATCGCATGGAATATATGCAATATACATGTCACATATATAAAATATGATACTCGTACAATAATAAACCAACGTTGACATTTTTTAACATTTAATAATGTTGAGATTATTATACATCTTTGGTGTTATTTTATATTTCATTCTTTTCATGTATCTCTCATGCAATTTACCTAAGGATTTTTCTCCTATATAAGAGAGCCATGGGGTCTCATGAATATCAAACAATTCATTTTGCCTCTAACATGGTATCAGAGCAACGATCCTAGACCGGGGTTCCCGTATCCCACCAACCCTAACCCTAACTGTACACGCCCCCTCCCCTAATCATCGCACCGCCAGCCCGCACGCCTCCCCTCCCTCCAGTGCGACACCCCTCCTGCGCGGCACCGCGTGTCACGCATCTGCGCCCACGCGCACCCGTGCATCTACACCCATGCACACCTGTGCATCTACGCTCACGCACACCTGCGCCCATGGAAGGAAATATCGGCGATATATCACCGATATATCGATATCGACATGAGACCGATATGGGCACCGATATGACGATATGTCCCGTTTTGAAGCATTTTCTTCACAAAGGCTCGTCGATATGGGCGATATTTCAGCGATATATCGTCGATATATTGTCGAAATATCGTATCGATACGACCTTACATGCATGTGCCCTCGCGCACCCGGGCATGCAATTTTGGACGTATATACAGGGAGATACGGAGAGGATGGTTGTATGAGTCTACAGATACAACCAATCCTCTATATGATCGTGCAGACTCATTCAGAGCAGTCTACTCCTCAGTTTTGTTAGGATATCGACGTTGTTGTTACCGTGTCAGAAAATAAGGGAGATGTTTTTTCATCTTCCGTTGCCTTAAAGGCCCCGACTCCCGTCGTGAAGATGGATGGGACCAACTACGAGGTATGGTCCATGCAGTTTCACACCCTGATGCAGTGCCATAACAAGGAGCACATTCTGACGGATCCTGAGTCGGAGGACAAAACTGGGGCTAATGCTTCTTGGAAGCAAGATAATGCCTATGCTCGCATTTGGCTCTCCGGGACACTCACCACGGAGATTGCCGATGATATTGTCAATCAACCCACAACAAAGGCTATATGAGACATTTTAGCAGACACATATGCGCAAGCAAAGAATGAGAGCAAGATTATACAATTGCAGTTTGATAGTTTTTCGACCAAGCAGAATGGTCGACCTCTTCATGCACACTTCTCTCATTTTAGAGGCATGATTGAGCATCTGCATAGCTTTATGCCTATTACTACCAGCACTGAGCAACATCCAACATATCGGAATGCCACTATGACATGAGTCTTTCTGTCATCTCTTGACTCTGAGTACGATGCATCACGCACTCAACTACTTACTGGAGAGATGATACCTCCAATGGAGGAGGTATACAAGAGGTTGGGCATGATCACTACTTCATCTACTATTGTCGCTCAGACTCCCTCTGCTATGGCAACTTCTCACGACAGATGGGGTACTTAACAGTTCGCGGGCGAGGACCTCGGGTCGAGGAGGACATTAGCGTGGTCCATGTTCACACTGCCACCGTCCGGTCATTCTGAGGAGACATGCTATCTGAAGCATGGGTATCCTGCGTCTGCCCGTGTTGCTGAGCAGACCGAGCCTACTCCTACTCCCGCTCCTGCTCATGATGCACGTTTTGATGATATTGTTTCCTGACCGAGAGAGATGATGACTACTCCTACCCAAGGCCTTAAATGTCGGTTTCGGTCATCATTTCGGTATCGACCAAAACAGAATTTCGATGGAATTTCGATCGAAATTTCGGTCATTTCGGTCATTTTTTGTACTAGGACCCCCATATTTCGGTCATTTCGGTCTAATTTCGATTTCGACTGGATATCGATATTCGACAGAAATTCGACCGAATTTCGCTGAAATTTGAGGCCATGCTCCTACCACTTCGACTGCAGGACCTTCTGATGCCGTACATGTTGCCAGAGCTTCTTCGAGTTCGTCAGGTATTGCTTATGCACTTACCAGTAGTAGCAGTTCAGATTTGTCTGATTGGATCATGGACTCTGGAGCATCTCACTGGCGATCGAGCACAGTTTACTTCTTACAGGTCTATCCCTCTTGGTAGATCGGCTGTGATTGCTAATAGGGATCATCTACCTATTGTTGGTAAGGGGGAGATTGTTCTAGCTCCCTCGATGCGTCTGCAGAATGTTTTACATGCTCCAACATTTCAGATGGATCTTTTGTCTATTAGCCAGATTACAAAAGATTTACATTGTCGTGTCATATTTGATCCGTCTTCTCTGGTGTTTTAGGACATACTCACGGGCAGGGTGATTGGATGTGGTCGTGAGCAGAGAGGGTTTTACAGACTTGTTCAACCTCGTGTGCTGGTGCTGCTACTATCCCTTCTGGAGCTGTTTCTCCTTTCACGTGGCATCTTCACTTTGGACACCTTACTCTGCAGAAGCTATGTCATGTTCTCCCACGGATCTCTACTCGTACTAATTTGGAGTGTGAGACGTGCCAGCTTGGGAAACACCATCATTCCTCTTTTTCGCATCGTCAGAGTTATCACAGTAGTCAGCCGTTTGAGTTGCTTCATTTTGATATCTGGGGTCCTAGTTGTGTTCCCGATCATCAGGGACATCGGTCCTATATGGTTGATGTGAATGATTTCTCTAGATTATCTTGGGTTTTCATGTTAAAGAATAAGTCTGATACTGGTCATGTTATTAAATCTTTTCTTATTGAGGTCAAGAATATTTTTTCTACTAATGTGAAATTTATTCGCATTGACAATGCCTTGGAGTTTTCTACCTTACAGTTGTCTGACTTTCTTAGATCTACTGGTGTTGTTCATCAGACTTCGTGTGCTTACACTTCACAGCAGAATGGTGTTGTTGAACGCAAACACCATCATCTTTTGGATGTCACTAGGATTCTTTTGATTCGAAGTCGAGCTCCTCATTCATTTTGGACGATGCGGTTCTCACTGCTTATTACCATGGAAGGTCGTATCGGTATCAGCAATATGTCGGTGATATATCGTCGATATATCGGTATCGAGAGGTTGGGGGTATCGAAATCAGAGTGTATATCTTTTTACAGGGATATCGGCGATATATCATCGATATATCGGCGATATATCACCATATCGGCCCATATCGGTAAAAAATGAATGGATTCAGTACAAAAAATACAGGATATCGACCGATATCGCCGATATTTCGTCGATATCCCTATATATCAATGTTATTATTCATGCAAGCTTGATTCCACTATCTATCTAGCTACACCTAGTACTAAAACAATCTATGATTTATATACTTTGTTCCGGGTCGGGGGTGCTGCCTCCACACCCCCGCAAGGGGGGGCCAACCTGGGCTCCCCTAGCCCCCCCAGGCTCGCTGACCGGGCAGCGAGACCCCCGTACTGGTAGGGTATGGTGCGACAGGAGGGTGCATACAATGGTTCTTCAACTTGGTGTATATATACAAGTTATTCCATGTTGTAAAACTTGAATGAAATCCATTTCCAATATCTATAAGTCAATTCTTCAAAAAAATCTATAAAGTCAAGAATCAACATTAATATCGATATGTTCGAAATGATCGATATATGCAATATAAGCTTTATAGATGATCGATATGTGTGATCTAAGAGTATATTTGTAAGTTATTTAGTGATCTAAGAACTTGGATAAACTCCATTTTCAATATATATATATATGTCAACAACTAACAGTACCGCCGTATCGATATATGTGATATAAGGTTCATAGATGATCTATGTGTTATCTAAGAGAGTAAGAGTACATTTGTAAATTATTTAGTGATCAAAGTACTTGGATGAACTCCATTTTCAATATATATAGTATGCCAACAACTAACAATATCAACGATATGTTCGATATGAGCGATATGTGCGTTATAAGGATCATAGTCCTCATAAATGATCTATATGTATTTTCTAGGTGTATATTTGTAGTATTTCATGTTATAAGAACTTGAATGAAATCCATTTCCAATATTTATAAATCAAGAATCAATATTAATATCGATATGACCGATATGTGCGATACCGATATGTACAATATATGGTCTATAAATGACCGATATGTGTGATATAAGTGTTTATTTGTAGGTTATTTGTTGGTTTGATATCTTGGATGATATTAATTTCTGAAACATGGCAAAAAATTGGCTTTTTTGAACCATTTTTGACATTTCCACCGATATCGTTGATATATCGTCGATATATCCCGATATATCCTTTTTCGGGCGGACCGAAACGATACCGATATCGATACGGCCTTCCATTCTTATTACTTGATGAACCACATGCCATCTACTATCCTTGGAGAAAAAGTTCCTTTCTTGATTGCGTTTCCCGAGAAGGACTTATTCTCCCTTACTCCCAAGGTCTTTGGATCTGTAGCTTTTGTCCACAATTTTACTCCGGATCATGACGAGCTCTCTCCTAGAGCTATCAAATATGTGTTCGTTGGGTATTCTCGTACCCAAAAATGGTATAGATGTTTTGATCCTGTTGGGAGAAAATATTATGTTAGTGCCGATGTCACATTTTTTGAGTCTATTATGTATTTTTCTCCTACGTGTGACATGTTGTCTAATGCTGACCCTGGTGACGATATCTTTGTTCCTCCACCTCAGTTATCTCCACCACCATCTCCTCATGTTGAGTCTCACTCACCTCCACCTCCACCGCCTCCACCACCTCCACCTCCGTCTACCCTGACACAATTCCTACCTCAGTTTTACATTCGCAGGTCTTCTACTCGCCTCTCTGCTCCCGCGCCTTCCCCGTTATCCAGCACGCCCAAGGTATGTAACGAACACATTGTTTCTATGGATAGCACTGGTATCCACAGGATGTTACACCGGAGGGGCTGGTACCAGAGAACAAAGAGGCAGATGACCTCGATGTACCTATTGTCTTGAGGAAGCCGTGTGACAATTGTGCCACGTATCCCCTAGTTGCGCATGTTTTCTTAGATCATCTTTCAGACGAGTACATGAGGTTCATTATGGCCCTCTCAGCTGTTACTATTCACAAATATATCAGGAGGCCATACAGGATAGCAGTTGGCAACTTGCCATGGAAGATGAGATGATCGCTTTGCAGTCTCGTGGTACCTGGAGTGTTGTTTCTGCCCCTCCAGGTGCATCTGTTGTAGGGTACAAATGGATCTTCACAGTGAAGCAACAAGCAGATGGTAACGTGGATCGCTACAAGCAAGGCTTGTAGCACGTGGTTTCACCCAGACTTATGGGGTGGACTATCAGGATATCTTCTCTCCAGTGGCTAGACACTCGACATTGCGCATTCTCCTATCAGTTGCTGTTTCACGGGACTGGCCTCTTTACCATCTTGATGTGAAGAATGCGTTTCTATATGGAGATCTAGAGGAGGAGGTTTATATGCAACAATCACCAGGTTTTGCTGCTTAGGGGGAGTCTCAGATGGTGTGTAGGCTCCACAAGGCAATTTACAACCTGAAGCAGAGTCCGAGAGCTTGGTACCAAAAGCTTTCAGAGTTGATAGAGCATCAGGGGTTTGCTCGTTCCACTGCGGATCACTCACTTTTTGTTCAGAGGACACATAGAGGTACTGTTGCTGTACTTGTCTATGTTGACTACCTTATTGTCACAGGTGAGGATGAGCATGGTATTCAGACGGCCAAGGAGTTCCTGGGTCAACAGTTTGTGACTAAGAACCTTGGCATTCTCAGATACTTCCTTTTATTATAGTTCGCCAGGAACCAACGTGATCTTGTGATGAGCCAGAGGAAGTTTGTTACTGATCTTCTACTAGAGACATGTATGACAGGGTGCAAGCCTGCTACTACTCCTATGGATCCAAGTATGAGACTATATGGTGAGGACACTGAGAAGATAGATAAGAGGAGATACATGGAGCTGGTTGGGAAGCTCCTATATGCTACCACTACCATGTCAGATATATCCTTTGCTGTGAGCAAGGTGAGCCAATTCATGGAGCAACCCAGGAAGGTACATATGGATGCTGTCTATATGATTTTGAGATATCTGAAGTCTTCACCAGGTACTAGTCTTATATTCAACAGAGGCACTTCTCTTGACGTGATAGCATGTGCAGATGTAGATTATGCAGGATATCCCAGGGACATAAAGTCTACTTCTGGTTTCGCTATTTTTCTTGGCAGCTTCCTTGTGTCATGGAAAAGTAAGAAGCAGACAGTGGTTGCTAGATCTAGTGTAGAGTCTGAGTACATGGCCATGGTTATGGGAAGCACATAGATGATGTGGGTTAGATCAGTTTTGTCTAATCTTGCAGTTGATGTACCTCTTCTTATGCAGGTACTATGTGACAGTCGAGCATCACTTTTTATTGCAAATAATCCTGCATTCCATGAACGTACGAAGCATATAGAAGTGGATTGCCACGATACCAGAGGCATGATCCAGAAGGATTTCATATCCACCTCTCATGTTTCTACTAGAGATCAGACAACTGATATATTCACCAAAGCTCTTACTAGACATCCTTTCCAAAGATGCCGTTCCAAGCTGAGCATGATAGATATATATGCTCCAGCTTGAGGAGAGTGTTGAGATTATTGTACATCTTTCGTGTTATTTTATATTTCATTTTCTTCATGTACCTCTCATGCAAATTACCCAAAGATTTTTCTCCTATATAAGAGAGCCCTGAGGTCTCATGATTATCAAGCAATTCATTTTTCCTCCAACAATTAATAATGAGACTCGCATGGAATCTATGCGATATAGATAAAAATATGAAATCACATTTTTTCTATGTGTTATAGGTATATATGAATGTCACGTGTCTTACATGCGATGTACATAATGCATTTTAGACATGCGATCTCACTACGTTACTCAGGTAATTAACATTTTGGGACCATATTCAAGGAATTATGTTCCTCAACTGCACTACTCAGGAATTTGCCTCTGAGATTATATGATTTGCGGGAAGTGTCTTGGAAAGATGAAGAGAATGATAAACAAAAGTGTTGTGGGGATGCAATGGATGTGTTGAAGAGTGTGGAGGAAGGGGGAGGAAGAGAATAATGCGATGGATGTTTTGAAAGATAGAGGGAGAGAGAGATGGGACAAAAGTGTTGAAGAGTTGAAGTGAAAGATCGAGGTACTACGATGTCTTCTTTGTGCGAGAGAGAATGTGGTGGTGCTGGGAGAGGGCTCCCTTACCTACGGTTGTGTTCTCGGATGATCTTTCTCCTCATGGCGGAGGTCGGCATTTTTGTGACATGCAAGATCTCCGTCACCTGGTCTGCCCTTCTCCCCACACCCATTGTGTGGGTCTTCCGAGAGACCTGGTTGGCGGTGGTTCTGGTCCACTCGGTCACCATGCTGAGGTTGTTCCACAGAAAGGGAGAGGGAGATGAGAGGGAAATGTTGAAGGAGAGGGAGAGAATGAGATGAGGGAAATGTTGGAGACCCTAAGCATGTTAGAGACAAAGTATATCGTAGAATAGTCTGTTCTTATAAAATGGGAGGAGAATAATCCAGAGAATCTATGTACAAGTAGGAAGAAGATGATTTTAGATCATGTTCTCTCATTATTTATATTAAAACAAAATCCTTTAGCATTGGGGATTTATAATTGATTTAATAAATCTATTTTTTAGTGCGCTGCAAACTTGCTGGACTTTAATTTGCTACATCATTTACCCTCAAGGCACTTATTTATGTTGTGATTTGCAATACATATATAGAATACTGTAGTATGCAATTTGTTTTCCAGATGATGCATATTTATTGTATTATGTAAATCTAAGCACACTAGACAGTTAATTGGCTACTTCAGATCTCTTGGTTGTAATAGGATTGTCTCTATGATATTTATATCATTGTTTAAATGCTGGTGCTATTTTGTTGAGCCTGGGAAGGGGCACATTTGGGGCATTTCGCTGGCATGATGGCATCATAGAACAGTACGGAAGTGACTGAAAATCAAAAAATAAGTTTAATGGTTCGTAGTTTCTAATTGTTCCTAAATGCATGAATAATTCAGTTTATATTCTTTTATGTTCAAGGTAGTATAGACATCAAAACATGCATGCACTTAACAAGCCTTAGTCTGACCAGATGAATCCACATCTGACGTCTAAGTCTAAATTCTTGATGCCGAAGAAATCGCAATGTTAAAAATAATTTAAATTAGTAATAACTAATAATTTTTTTGAAGTAGTAATAAATAATATCTATCTACATATTTACTCTATTTTATATGTGATGAAGGAAATTAGTGTAAGGCATCTAGAACATGTGGGGTTTAGTGTCATTTTCATTTAGTCAAAATCAACTTCTAACAAGGAAGATGATTCAAAAGTAAGATGAGGATTTCTACCTTGTTTTTTATTATCAATAATGAATATCTAATCACTCAGTCAGTTCTTCAAATCTTCAGGCCACTCCGCATCATGCCCCGACTTAAAATATACTAGGGTGCATGCCCACGCTTCGCGGCGGGCTATGCATCTATTCTTATGATACGATTTTTTAAAACATGTAAATAAGAAAAAATATTAAACTTTGTATTTCTTTAGAATAGATGCGTGAGTAGATAATTCATATGTGTTATTATGAAATGCACATTAGGTATATGACTATTAATATATATTGGTCTTAAAGTAGAATTTTAAATTACACTAACAAATATGTATATAAATTATAATGAGAAAGAACATATAATTTCATCTTTTACCTTTATATATATAGTTGGACGAAATGTCTTTGTAAGCGTAGTTAATTATGTAAAGTAGGTATACCTCAATAAAATTTTAAATATATATTTATTAATTTTTATTATATTCTTTCATATGGTAATTTCCTTCAGAAATCTTCCACCCCATATTCTCTTAATTTTTTAAAAAAAACAAAATACAACTATAAGTTGGATCTATCTTAGATATGGAAAATAATATATGTTAATATATAATTTATCTTAAAATGTGGTTTTGTCATCTATTATTTTGAGACATACATATCTTTGATTTTTTTGAAATATTTAGTTAGACCGACTATAAAAAATAATAAAATGAAAGCAAATGTTACATTCTAAATATAAAATTGAGAGGAAGAAATAGGAAAATAGCTTAAAAATTTTATATACCGCGAGTTTATGGATTTTTTTACCATCCATATAAATCTTTAAAAAAATTAAACATATTTTGAAATCTAAACATATAAATTTAATTATAGTTCAATTGTTTACACCAAATATCTTGCATATTTATGAAACTTTTATTATGCATTATTTCTTTAAATGATGCTAATATAATTATGAAAATGTGAGGACTATTTTGAAAATTTAAATATAAAAAATGGAGAGAGAGAATAGGCAAGAGAAAGGAACATTAGAAAAAGTTGAGGTCTCGAGATAAGAGGGGTATGCATGTCATGTACAGATTACACACACATATTTCTACTTTCTATTGGTAAGTTAGCCTTTATATTTTTATTTACATTTGCTCTGCATGAATGTTCTTCTGCGTAAATATTTCGTGAACACATAATAGGATGGTAATATACATTTTTCTTAGTATATATGACTTGTATGCAAATTAAACAACATTTAAGTTACATGTATGGACTTATTATAAAATATTAATTATAAAACGCTTTAACAATTCATATAAATATCGAATTCTTATTCCATATAGATCTAGATATTTTAATGTTTATATTAGTCAACCATTTTCTGCTAAACATTTCCTAACATTTGCTCTAGTTGGAAAGTTGTTCAAATATTTACTGTAAATGAAGTTCATTTTTATGAATTTTGTAACTATTTATATTTTTATTGCAATAGTTACATCATTACGATCTGATTATTGTAAACAAATATTAAAAATAATATCATATGAATACGGTGTCTGAATTGATAAGATAAAGAGTAATGATCTGATTATTGTAAACAAATATTAAAAATAATATCATATGAATACAGTGTCTGAATTGATAAGATAAAGAGGGAGGGGAAGAAAATATTACAAAGTTTACTAAAAACATGTTATATGTAATTAACAAAATAATTTTAGAGGGGAGAGGGAATGGGGAAAGAGAGAGGTTTTCATTTTTAGTCTGAAGAGAGAGAGAGAATACAGAGCGTTGTTGAGAGAGAGCGAGAAGTTAATTTTTTAAAAGAGAAATAATTGGGGAAAGAGAGCACTCAGGAGAGGAGAGAGCATACAAAATGCCACATGTCTGGTGGAGAGGAAAAGAAGGGAAGATCCGGCTTCAGTTATATTTATTTTGAATTTAAAGAGAGAGAGAGAGCGAAGAGCGTTGCTGAGACTTGAGAGAGAGAGAGAAGTGGATTTTTTTATGAGAGGAAGATAACCGGGGAAGAGAGCACTCGGGAGAGGAGAGGATGCATAGGGTGCCGTGTGTCTGGTGGAGAGGGAAAGAAGGGAAGATCCGGCTTTATTTTAACATTGAATTGAATACATGGAATTTTACTTTGCATTTGCATACATCAATTTTAGTTATATATTTTTAACACATTTTTCAAAATGACACATATGTAATACGATTCCTTAAAATCTTCTTGAATGAAAGCATGCATCATTTTAGAAAAATAAAATAAAAACATCTGATTAAATACAAAATATTATGTGTAAACAAAAAAATCACTACTTTTTAACAAATGCAGTGATTTAATAATTATATTATGTGTTAATGAAATATTCATAAAAATATATTGAATTGCAAGGTTGTTTCTATATTTTCTTGCATATTTAAAATAAAGTATTTAGTAAAATATTGACCAAATTAATTAATTTCTTGTATTGAGTATCATTTTACACATATATTTTTGTGTGATAAATATATATAACTATACAATGCTCAATAAATATTATACACACATATGTATTATCGTGAATCTATTTTGTTTCATTTTACAATTATGTATTTCATGCAATAAATATAGATAAAGATATAAATTTGAAAAAAAAATATTATATGCAAGTATTATTCTAAGAGATATCTCCATGAGTGTTAATTGTAGGGAGTTACTTTGTGTATGTGTATTATGAAATGATATACATGTGATGGCATTGATGTATGTAAATATAGAAACATGAGAGAGAGAGAGATGGAGCGTTTGGACATAAAAAGGGGAAGATATAAAAGAGACAATGAGTGGTGGGGAGAGGAGATACAAAAGGGAGTGAGGTTGTCCACGTGTCAGAGAGAGGGATAGAAAGATGGAACGTTTGGGGGATAAAGGGGGGAAGATATAAAAGAGACAATGCATTATGGGACACTGGGGAGAGGAGATACAAAAGGCAAAGAGGTTGTCCACGTGTCCATGAATTGAATGATAAAGGAGAGAAAAGGAAAAGTCCATGAGGCTATCCACTTGTCACATAGCTGGGAAAAACTCAGCTTTAGTATATATAAAGATGTCAATTGTTTTTTCTTATTTCATAATTTAAAACAATTGTGCACAAAATAAAAAAGGGAAATGGATAGGTAGAGGAAGAATCCCATAAATTATAGATTTTGAACATTCAAATATAATACTGTGACCTGGTAAGAAGAAAGCCCGGGCCGAGTTAGCTATGAAGTTACAACTAAGGTAGGTAATATCGGTATCGGTATCGGCTACTTGTTGATATGATGTATCGCCGATATATCAATGCCATATCACTCAAATCCACCCAATTTTGTGAAGGAAATGTTCTTGAAAGGGCAAATATCGACCATATTGGCGATATACCGGTCACTTGTTGATATCAATATATCACAATATGGCTTACCCTGGTTACATCAAGGTTGCTCAAGTACATTCCAGATTTCGAGAAAATGATTTCTCCATCAAACTACCATGGATTTCATGATAGGGAAAGACAATAAAGAGATATCTACGAGTTCACAGGTAAACAATTGTACAATGACAACAAAGCCTTTTCCCACATTAAGTAGGGTCGGATACATTGATTCTTTGCCTCCATTCAAATCTATCTTGGGTCATTCTCGAGTTTAGATCTAAATAACTAAGATCTCTTCGGATGATCTCATTCCAACACTTCTTGGGCCTTCCCCGCTCTCTCTTAATCGGCTGAACATCCCAAATCTCGCATCTTCTAGCCGGTGCATCAATCGACTTCGTTTGCAAATGACCAAACCATGTTAAGCAGTTTTCTCTCATCTCATCCTTTATCAGATCTACACCAACTTCCTTCTGATCACATCATTCCAAATCCGATCTTTTCGTGTATGATCGCACATTCACCTTAGCATTTTTATTTGTGCTATTGTCTTTCTTGGCACATGTCTATGTTTCACAGGACAAAATTCACATCCATAGAGCATAACATGTCTCACATCTACTTTGTAATACATTTATTTGATTTTCAAAGGAAGTTTCCTATCACAAGGAACAACAGAGATTCCTCTCTACTTTAGCCAACCCACATTTATTATACGAGTAACATCTGACATCTCCATTGATTTCCCCATCTTGTTGCAAAATAGATCCCAACATCATTGCTTCCATCAAATGTGCACTTCATATATTCAGTCTTAGCCTACTTATAGGAAATCTTTTAGTCTCTAAGTCATGTCTCCAAATCTGAACCTTCTCATTTACTCCATCTCTAGTCTCATCAATCAACTCAATATCATCAACGAACGACATACACCAACATATCTAATCATGAATGTGACTAGTCAACTTGTCTATGATCAGCGTAAAAAGGAATGGACTCAACAATGAACCTTGCTGTAGACCGATGCTGATATCAAAATAGTCAATATTCCCGGATTGGATCCTTACACAAGATGAAGTTCCGTCATATGTATCCTTTATAAGTTTTAATGTTCGAAATATCGATATCGATGTTGTATTGGTATGCGAAAAAGGATATATCGAGATATATCAGTGATACCAGTGGAAATGTCGAAATGGTTAAAAAAGCTATTTTTTACTATTTTTCATAAATTAAGATCATCCGAGTTATCAAAATAATAAATAACTTACAAATACACTTTTATCACACATATCACTCATCTATACCCTGTATAATGCACATATCAATCATATTGAACATATCACTCTGTTAATGTTGATTACTAACTGATAGATAGTAGAAATGGAGTTCATCCAAGTTCTTAGAACAATAAATACACCAACAACAAAACCTTTTCCCACCATTAAGTAGGGTCAGCTACATGGATTTTCTGCCTCCATTCAGATTTATTTTGGATCATTCTCGGGCCTAAATCCAAAAAAATAAGCTCCCTTCGAATAGTCTCATTCCAACACTTCTTGGGCCTTCCTCTTCCTCTCTTAGCTGGCTCAACATCCCAAATCTTGCATTTTCTAACTGGTGCATCAACTGACTTCCTTTGCAAATGGTCAAACCATCTTTAGAGGTTTTCTCTCATCTTATCCTCTATCGGAGCTACACCAACTTTCCTTCTGATCGTATCATTCTGAATCCGATCTTTTCATGTATGATCACACATCCACCTTAGCATTTTCATTTCTGTTACCGTCATTCTCTTCATATGTCTATGATTTTATAGGCCAACATTCTGATCTATAGAGCATAACAGGTCACGGTTGCTTTGTAATACTTTCATTTGACTTTCAAAGGGATTTTTTTATCACGAAGAACAATAGAGGCTCCTCTCTACTTTAACCAACGTGCATTTATCATATGAGTAGCATCCCCATCAACTTCTCTATATTGTTGCAAAATTGATCCTAAAAGAATCTTACTTCTGAATGTTATCATCTCCAATCTTCACCTTGAATCCTTCACCATTGTTTCCATCAAATGTGCACTCTATATATTCAGTCTTGGCCCTACTTATACGAAATCATTTAGTTTCTAATGCATGTCTCCAAACCTCCAACTTCTCATTTATGCCATCTCTTATCTCATCAATCAACACAATATCATCGGCGAACAACATACACCAAGGTATATCATCCTGAATGTGACTAGCCAACTCGTCCATAATCAAAATTGACTCAAAGCTAAATCTTGATGTAGAGCGATGCTGATGTTAAAATAGTCGGTCTTCTCAGACTGGATTCTTACACAAGATGAAGTTCTATCATACATATTCTTTATAAGGTTAACGTATAGGACATGTACTTGTCTCTTCTAAAACTCTCGACAATATCTCCCTTGAGATTGAATCATAAGCCTTCTCCAAATCAATAAAAATCATATAGAATGGTAAATAACTTACAAACATACACTTATACCACACATATCGATCATCTACGACCCTTATATCACACATATCGGTCATATTATATATATCATTATTAATGTTGACCATTGGCGGATGGATATTGAAAATGAAAACAAAATAGCTAGGTTAACAATACTTAAAACACATCTTTTGTTCATATAAAAATGATGTCATTATAGATGAGAAATTTAAATCTAAAATGTAGATAATGATTAACGAGAAAATATTTCGTTCATAGAAACAACTTTCATGGACAAGGTTCAAGAAATAATTCCAGACTTACAAGTGAAGATATGTCTATTCACAAAAATAAATGACATGTAAATTAATGCAATAAACGATATTACCTTGGCATGAGATCAGATCAAAACCAAGAGTTTGGTGGTGTATCCGTATCACCCCTCCTTCCTTATTGTCTCTTGTAACGCATCGTTGACTTAATGAACTCATAGTAATTCTCTCATGTCATGTACGGGTACATGGCCTTGTAATCCATCACGTATTGCATGTACGATGGTCATCGATGCCTAGGAGTATCTCGAGACAAGGATACGCATCACTAGATCCAGTATTACGAGTGACAGGATGAGGTTGGGAAGTACTAGCTTGGGATCCTTGGGATGACGACGATAGACTAGGAGACTATCTCTGCAGAGGAGGAGACACAACTGTGCAGTAATCGGGAAAGATACCATAATCGTCACCACCAAAATAGTTGCCTTGGCTCTGATCGGACTGGCTACCTTGATAGTTTTCACCATTGTAGCTGTTTTATCTACTATCATCACCACAACCATATAATAGAGGTGTCTGCACCTGAGGAGGAGGTCCAGGAGGAGAATGAAAGTATTCTGTGAAGACACCAAATGATCTCTCATCATGTTATCCATATCCGTCCTTGGGATTTGATGTTGCTCTATGATAGGGGCTATCAATGTCCATGTAGCTCAAGAAACCTAAATATGATATCAAATCATCCATGTAGTTGTCCGTAAGACGATGGCTATGTCTACATGCTTCCTAATCCATAGGTCCCGGACTTGGATTTGGGACAAATTACCCATGTGTGTTCGTCTACCGCTCCATATATTCACGCTTTACGTGGAGCCCTTCCTCGAATCTTCTAACATATGATCCACGATTACCCCATGTTGACCCCACTGAGTCCACCACCACCACCACCAATGACATCATCATTATCATCTCCATTGTGATCCTTTGGTTTGGATTTGGAACCAATAGAGAGAATGTCATCGACAACTGCATCAAGTTCTATCCCTCTAGAAGGGTGCGTAATCTGCCCGGACCTTGCCTTGTAGTTTTTTTGATGAGATCTTGGCTTGTAGGTACCAACATATGTTCCCATTTGATGGCTTATATTCTGATTCGACCTTCCACCTGGTTGATCAAGCATTGAGGCACCATTACAATACATCCACTTTTGGAGAACATCTTCATCTGCATCGTCATCGTGCATTTTGAAAATATATGCAAGATTAGTGTGTTCTGTGTTGTCGTCTTTTAAAATATATGCTTTATCTTTAGCCTTAAGTTGTGCACGTAGACAAGATCATGGATCTTCTGTTCTCCCAACACGTTTCGCCTCTTCGAATGAATTGGGTTAAATGTATTTCAGTTCCTTTCACAACCTCCAACAGATCCAGTTTGAGGCAGTACTTTCACTGCCACCTTTCGCAGATTGGGAGCTTCAATCCGATGTTGAGATGTCAAGCTCTTTCCTAGGATAAATTGGCAGTCTTTGCAACACAATCGATCTCTTCTTCTCATCGCAAAGTAATCTATCCATGTTTTAGTCGGGCCACTTTTCTAAGTAATTAAATGCTTCTCTCGCTTGTCTTGAAGAGAGTTTTTGATATAAAAAGATCACAAATCGTTGCAAAATCTAGAATGACTTTTCCCTCTTCATTTTTATCCCCAAAGCCATGGTCTTCATAAACACTAGCATACCATGAAGCATCCTTTCCCACATATCCATTAAGATCTCCACTTATACAAATCTTCTCTCTTTATGGAATTCCTTGCATAATCTTATCCAAATCCTCACAAAAAGCTTGTTTAATCCTTTCCTCTAAATCATTTTATGGTGCATTACATAAACTGATGTGGTATTCAGAACTTCTTCTTCAAGCACCAATATAACAAAATAATTTGATCGCCAAATCTTTGCACCTCAACTACACTATCCTTCAAATCTTTATGAAAATCACTCGAACACGATTTCTATCATTCTCTTTACTTGAAAAGCATAGTTTAAATCATGTCTTCTCGATCTCCCTTGCTTTCTCTCCAAACCATTTTGTCTCTTGGAGACAGAATACGGATCTTTTTTCTTTATATTTTATCTATTATCTCCATCAATTTGCCACTCAAAGTACCAATATTCCAACTGTTGGTGGAAAGAGTTATCCTTTTATTCCATAGAACCTTAGGCTCTCTTATATAGAGAAAACCCATGGGTAAGTTACATAAGAAGCAACCAAGAAAATAAAATAGCATAAACGATATACCAACTATATAATTATCTCTACACCCCCTCAAGATGGAGCATAGATATCAATCATGTTCAGTTTGGAAGAACACTTCTGGAATGGTCCTCTGAGCAATGGCTTGGTGAAGATGTCGGCAGTCTGCTCCCTTGAACTAACATGTGAAGTAGAAATCAGACACTTCTGGATCGTATCTCTAGTGTAGTGGCAGTCTACCTCAATATGTTTTGTTCTTTCATGAAAGGCAGGATTATTGGCAGTGAACAATGTGGCTTGATTATCACATTGTAGCTGCATGGGTAGAGGTACATCTATATACAAGTCTTCTAGTACAGCTCGAACCACATCATCTCCGTACTTGCTTGTGCCATAGCCCTATATTCAGATTCAACGCTAGATCTAGCCACAACAGTTTGTTTCATGCTTTTCTAAGAAACCAGAGAGCTGCCCACAAAAACTGCAAAGCCCGAAGTAGACTTCCGATCCTTAGGGCATCCTGCATAATCCGCATCCGCACATACGGAAATAGATAAATTCGTTTCCTTTCTAAACAACAATCTTGTGCCTGGATGGACACGACTTTAGACACCTTAGTATCACATAGATGGCATCCATATGTACCTGTCTCAGCTGTTCCATGAACTGGCTCACTCGACTGACTGCAAAGGCAATATCATGTCGAGTTATAGTAATGTAAAGAAGCTTACCCATCATTTCTCTATACTTTTTCATGTCAACTTCCTCGGTATAATTATCATATAATTTCATGCTTGGATCCATAGGAGTACTTGAGGGTCTACACCCAACCATGCCCGTTTCAACAAGCAAATCTGTAATATATTTCCTTTGGGTCATCACAAGGCCCTGTGCATTCTTGGAAAACTCCAACCCCATAAAGTATCATAGAGTACCAAGATCCTTCGTAACAAACTGACGGCCCAAAAATGCTTTTGCCATCTTTATCCCCTGAGCATCATCTCCTGTAACCAAAATATCATCAACATACACCATGATGACAACCGTACCTCTAGGAGTCTTATGGATGAACAACGAATGATCTGCATTTGATCTCTTGAATCCTTGTTATTCTATTAGATGGGAAAGCTTCTGAAACCACACCCTCGAGCTCTGTTTAAGGCCATATATTGCCTTATGAAGTCTACACACCATATGATTCTCCCCCTCAACAGCGAACCCCGGGGGCTGCTGCATGTAGGCCTGGCCAAACGGGCCGAGCCGGGCCATGGGCCGGGCCGAGGTTTTAAAATCCCTTGTCCAAGGCCTGCCCGACCCAATCCACAGGCCATACTTCAAGGCCCAAGCCCGGTCTAGGTCTGGGCCGGGCCAGGCCTGGCCGGCCCATGGGCTGAATGTGAAGTACTTTTTTTTTATTATTTTTTAAATCAAATTTATGGAGATAATTAAGTTTTTTTAGCATCACCTAATCTTTCTAAATCCAAGTAACCATAATATGTGTTACATTGCATGTAAACTATAAAATAAGATGTAGTATTGATAATGTAAAATAAAAACTTGAAGTATATTATATTAAATATATCTAAAATATAGTTTTTAAACATATATTTTTTATATGTGCGGGCCAGGACGGGTTTTATAGTACATGCCCACGGCCCGCCCAATTGACGGGCGGGCCAAAGAGCGGGCCGGGCTGGTCCAATCCCAAAATCTCTTGCCCAAGCCCGGCCCATGAACGAGCTGGACGGGCGGGCCCCCGGTCCAAGGCCAGGTCTAGCTGCATGTAGACTTCTTCTTGCAGATCACCATACATGAATGCATTCTTAACATCAAGTTGAAACAGGGGCCGGTCACGTACCACATCAACAGACAAAGAATACAAAGAGTAAAATGACGAGCAACTGGAGAGAAGGTATCCATATAATCCACGCCATATGTCTGAGTGAAGCCTCGCACCACTAGCCTTGCCTTGTAACGGTCAAGACTACCATTTACGTGGGACTTAACTGTGAATATCCATTTGCAGCTAACGACAGATGCTCATGAGGGAGCAGGAACCGAGCTCCATGTATCTCGTGACTGTAGGGCAGCCATTTCCTCCTCCATAGCAGAACACCAACAATTAATCTTCAATGCATCCTGACATTTTCGTGGTATCTCCATGGAAGACAGCCATAACAAACCTCTGAAAGTCCCCTGTGAGACGATGAAAGGAAACTTGGTAAGCAAGGGGATATGATGCACAAGTACATTTCTGCTTCCGTATAGCAATAGGGACATCTAGATCATCAGCCACTGTACTCGCCGGTTCACATTCCTCCTGCAATGATGAACCCTGTACATGCACACTATTCGACCCATCATTAGTAATAACATCTGAACATACCTGAGGCGTGCTGGATGATTGACGTGCAACATGAGCAGGACCTGACCGACGTGTATAATCTTTAGGTAATGATGAGACAGTCGGTTTTGGTGGTGGTGGCGGGGGTGGTGGTGGTGGTAGGGATGATATTGGCGTGACAACGGGGACGAGGATGTGCGTTGGTGGACTCAGAATAGGAGGAGGAACATAAACCTCGTCATTAGATGCGGATGAGGCCAACCTGTCACCTGCAGGTGAGAAGTACATAACGAACTCAAAAAATGTAACATCAGCACTGACAAAGTATTTTCTATTTACAGGATCATAACAACGGTATCCCTTCTGAGTTCGAGAGTAACCCACAAAGACACACTTGACAGCCCTAGGCGAGAGCTTGTCAAGTCCAGGAGAAAAATGGTGAACAAAAGCAACATCACCAAAAGCACGAGGGGTAAGTGAGAATAATTCCTTGTCAGGAAAAACAACAGAAAGAGGAATTTTCTCACCAAGTATCGAGGACGGCATACGATTCACAAAGTAACAGGCTGTAAGGACCGCATCTCCCCAAAAAGAAATATGCGCACAACTCTGGATAAGCAAGGTTCGAGTAATATCAAGAAGATGACGATGTTTTCTCTCTGTGACTCCATTTTGTTGAGATTCTAAGCACATGTGGTTTGATGAATAATACCTCTTGACGAAAAGAAATGTGAGAGAGAACGAATGCAAAATTCCAAAGCATTGTCTGTACGAATATATTTCACATGAGAGGAAAAAATATTTTGCACTTCAATTATAAGATTTCTAATAACATCCCCTGCTAGATTTGTTCTTTAATAGAAATACCCACGACAAACAAGAGAAATCATCACCGACTACAAGATAAAACCCGTGTCCCTGGTGATCAGGAACACGACTCGGACTCCAAATATCAACATGAAGTAATTCAAACGGGGAGCTACTACTCCGACACTGATGACTAGGGAAGCTAGCTCGATGGTGCTTTCCCAACTGACAGGCTTCACACTGGAAGGAAGAACTCGGAGAAATCTGAGGCAAGGGATGGCGCATTCTTCTGAAGCGGGAGGTGACCAAAACGTAGATCAGTAGATGCGTTGTATAAGGAGAGGCTGATCTGGCTGGATGAGAGGAGACACCAGCATAGAAATTTCGGAGCAGACGATAAAGACCATCCTGCTCAGAACCAAAACCAATCACCCTGCATGTTAGGATGTCCTGAAATATAAGAGAAGATGAGTCAAATATAGCGCGACAATGCAAATCCTTTGTAATCTGACTAATAGAAAGTAAGTTCATCGAAAAATCAGGGGCATGTAAAACATTTTGTAGATGCATGAAAGGCGACAAAGTAATCTCCCCATGTCCAATAATGGTGAATGAGTCCCATCAACTATAACCACCGACCGTCCTGGTGGAATCTCCCTGTATGACGTGAGTCTATCTCTGTCACGGCAAAGATGATGTATTGCACCAGAGTCCATAATCCAATCTGAGACATCTGAACTATGACATGATGGAAAAGCACAAGCACTACCTGAGGTGCTAGCAGAGGCAGAAGTACTGGCAGACGCTGAAGCAACAATATCCGAAGGACCTCCTGCAAAATCTGTAGATACGGGAGGCATAATATCTCGCAATCTCGTAACTAGCTCCTCAAACCTCTGATCCGAATTAGATGCCAACGGAGAGGCAACATGCCCGGCTACTCGCGCCGAGTCTGGAATCCCTTGCTTAGAATAGCATGTATCCTCAACATGGCCTGTGCGATGACAAAAGGTGCATGGCTGGCGAAAACGACCGCCTCGAGCACGAGGTCCACAGCCACGGAATGAAGACGGACCACCTCTCCTTCTGGAAGCAGCCATCGTTGATGGTGGTGGAGTAGAAGCACTGGACGAGACAGAGATGCGGCTAAGCCTCCAGTAGACTTCCTCAATAGGAGGAATGGTAGCATCGGCAAGTATCTGTGATCGAGCAGCATCATATTCAGGATCAAGGGCCGCAAGCAGGACCCCCACCATGGTAGCATTCCTAAATGTCTCCGCTACTCGGGGATGGCCGTGAGAGGAATAATACTGTAGAGTTTCTCAAACATCCCTCGTAGGGATGTATACAAAGAGTGAAGTGGCCGCCCACTCCGCTTCATTGTAAATATGTCATGCTGGAGCTGTAACATCTTGGTTTTATTTCGCACCTGCGAATATGTCGCCGCCAGTATGTCCCACATCGCCTTAGCGGTGGGTTGATGGAGAACATCATTAGCAATCTCCATCGACAATGTGCCAGAAAGCCAGACTTTGGCATATGAATCATCAGCCTCCCAGGAGGCATAAATCCCAGTCTTCTCTGCCAGCTCTTCCTCAGTAAGAATGTGCTTCTTACCGTTCGACTTCATGAGGCTCATGAACTGCATCGCTCAGAGCTCATAGTTCATCCCATCCATCTTGACTATTGGCGCGGGACCTTTGAACGCGCCTATGGAGGGCATATCAACCTTGTTTTCTGACATATCACCGGAGATGAAGAACTGAGATTTGTAGACCAAAAGACGAGTGTCTACATAAACTTCATAGGATTTGAGTGCACATGTGGACATTACGCACTCAAATCCATTTAGATGGCGGAGGTGGCGGAGGCCGACTAGGGAAGGGGCCTGCTGGGGTAGGTCGGCATGGAAGGTGCCGATGAGGAGGCGGCGCCGGGGAGGGGGGTGGGAGGGGGTGGCGAGGTGGTGGGAGGGGGGCTGCGAGGTGGCGGAGAGGGGCTACGGCAGGCGACGACGTCAGGGAGAAGGGGGGGGCGGCGATGACAGGAAGGGGTTTAGGTTTTGGCTCTGATACAATGTTGGTGGAAGGAGTTATTCTTTTATTCCATAAAACCCTAGGCTCTCTTATATAGAGAAAACCCATGGGTAAATTACATAAGAAGCAACTAAGAAAATAAAAATAGCATGAACGATACACCGTCTACATAATTATCTCTGCACCAACTATATATCCGCAACTTCTTTTGCGACCTCTTTGAACTAACTTCTTTATTCTCATGCGTCCATAATATAAGAATCCTTGCAAAATTTGGACAGCATCTGAGAATGCAGCGAAATTAGCTTATTTACTCGCACACGCTCCTATGTGAGAATTCTTGCAAAATTTGAACTATATCCAGACATCGATGTAGCAACCCTTGCCAACTTCTCATTGCATTTGGGCAATGCAACGTGTTGCTAATTGGTAGGCAACACCCCGATGAGATCTAAATGTTTGCTTAAATCCATGTTGAAAAGATCCAACTGTCTTGCGGCAAATTCCTAAATAGTGTTCTCAATTGAGAACTCTATTTAGGAATTTGTCTGCGACTGTTTTACGCTGGCGACAAAATGTTACCCTCATTTGCTTGGGCTTGGGACCGATCATGGCTGAGTTATAGGTTAGCCGTTGTCAATAATTTAAATATTTAAGATTACGGGCTCACATTGTTTTAAAAAGCACGTCTCGAGGCGTTTTTTTGATGAAAAGCACCTTGAGGCGTAAGCCTTACCCAGAAGTTTTGAAGCGTAAGCCTCAGGGTACTGTGAGACGATGAGGCAGTCAAGGAGTGGCGGAGGCGTAAGCCCCAAGTGCTAAGTCTTTTTTTCTTCTTTTGGGTTATGTGCTTTGCACATGACCTTGTTTTACCCTAAACATTATATATTTTTATGTTAATGATTTTGTTTTCATGTTAAACCTTGCATAATCTCTAAATAAGCTTGTACAAAGAGAAGAGATTGCTTGAAACAAGCGAAGCTCGATGATCTTGTATACATCATGTTCAATTTATCATATTGCATCCACACATACTAGTTCTATTGTACACAATGTATGCTATTGTGTTTAAATTGTAATAAATTTTTTATACTAGTTGTAAGTTTGCAAGTTGATGTTATTTAATTGTTCTTAAAATAGTTATCATATATATTAAGAAACGCGATTGAAAAGAAACACATGGAGTAAAGTAATTATTACGCTTTGTTGTGAATACCAGAAGCAATCACATGCCTAATATTAGTTTTCCTGACCTTCAATGCTTTCATCGCTTATGTGTTGTATCTTTTACTAGTGTGAAATTATTTTTGAATATATTTTTGGCAAAACTTAATATTATTATATATATATTTTTATATGTATTTTACTTAATTTTAATTTTTCTTTCCAAAAAAATTGAGGCTTACGCCTCGCATCACATTTCGTGAAAACGCCTCGCGCTTTTTCAAACCTTGTGGGCTCGATTTTTTTTCAATTACTTTAGCTTGTACTAGAGCTTAAATAATCATAATATAGAACAAGGCCTTAAATGACGGATTTCCATTTCGTTTCGGTAAGCTTGGAAAGAGAAATTCAATAGAATTTCGTGAATGGCTTGAAATTGGGGAAATTACTTGAAAACTCATTTTTTTCTAAAATAAGATTTTAAATATTCTCAATGAGATGAAATGTATGGTTTTTGCTAATAGTAAGATATTAACATGATGTTACATTAAATTTCCAGCTCCAATAGTAAAAAACTAGTATGTTGCTCAGAACTAGATTCAGATTTGGAATCCAAAATTAGAAGTCATTAGTCTCACCTCTCAAACATGAAGAGAACAATGACACATGCAATAATAATAGAAAATATAGGCCGACCTCTTAACATGAAGAGAACAGTGACACGCGCAATAATAATAGAAAAAATATAGGCCAACAAAGAGTCTAAAAAATTACGAAACCTTTTCCCACTATAAATAGGGTCTGCTGCATGGATCCTCGCTCAAATCCATGTTGAAAGATTTGACTATTTTTTACGCTGGCTATCGACTACCTAACGCAACCCCACAAGGGGATTTGAACCTTGGTCTTTTGGATGGTAGGCACACTGCACTATAAAATGAAGATCGAAATGATAGCTTAGAACAAAGAGTCTAGCAAAATGATATCTTATATAAGAAATTGAAGATCGAAATCATAGCTCAGAACTTGTATCTAACCAAAATACTTTCAACTTGGAAAAATATTTAATTTTAGAAATAAAATAAGACACACAAGCATACACACACAAACAAAAATCTGTCTAAGTTTCTAACATTTACGTCTAATAGATGTATTGTATAGCTTGTGATCGTAAATTATGTGCTATAAAAGACACAAATAAATCAATTAACACCAAAAAACTACGTAACATTCACATGCACAATCCATATCCAACATGATAGTAGGCAAATGCTTACATGCACACAACATGGAAGGTTGCTGACACCTAGTACTCACATAGTCGCACATACTTCTTGTAGTAGAGAGAAGGCGCAAGAAAGCAAATTGATTTTTTTTTTTCAAAAAGTAAGATTTTTAATATTCCTAAGTCAAACAAAATAGAAATGAACACTTATTTGTAAAGTAAAATTGCAAATACAAGTTTTGAAGTGGTATTATCATCATAATCATCACATATGTTGATATGTAGAGCAATGTGTTGCCTAGAGTCAGAATTGTAAACAATCACCTCATCAGTAAAAATGAGGTGACATATAATAACTACTAATCAAAACATACAGATCCAAACAAAGAAAGAACAAAAATATAAATCTAACTTGAATTTAACTCTTAAATCTTGTGTCTAACTGATTTGGCTTGAATTTAGATCTAAAATTTAGAAACTAACTAAAAAAATTCTTCAAACAATGTAAATCACTTAAACAACTCAACACATCAGCGAATAACTAAGTAAACAATCCTGGAAAAGAAAATAAGATAGCATTTCGATTTCGGTGACCTAGAGAAACAGAAATTTCGGAGAAATTCGTTGGAATTTCGTTGAAATTTGAGGCCATGATATAGAATTAGTAATTAAGTTGAAATTAGTAATTTAGATGTCAAGGATTAAACAAAATTTCAATTTAACTGAATAGTTAAGGACAATGGATAGACCTTTGTCTGACGTGGAGGGATCTTCTCAATTGACGACATGGATATGACTGACACATTTCAGTTACCCAAGGCCTAATTCTCATTCTTATGTGCCGAAGCAAAGGTACATATGGGGGTTGTTCGGCCTATTCAGATATTAACAACTAAAAAAAGTGGATTCCCTTTCAAATATGTCCTGAAAGGGAAAAGGAAAGCTGGAATGCTCACAGACTTCTTTCTACTCCCTTTAATTCACCTGACCCAATAGTACCCATTTTGGGAACATCCAATGGCTTTACTGATTCTTAAAACTGAGTATGCATATTTAAATCAATAAATTACATAAATAGAAAACCCTGTATAGGGTCAAATGGAGAATATGGATGATATGAAGCATGCTGCTTTCCCACGTCAGGTGGTATTTGTAATGGTATTTGCAGCACGATACCGCTGGCATGGCTTTTGGAACCTTGGGGAAACGGCATTTTCAGTGTATCAGTACTGGCCGTGCTGGGGGCATCACACGATATGACGGCATTGCGATTGACATTTAAGTTTCATCGCGCCTTTTGCATACGAAGTCCTTTATTTTTCAACTTGAGCATACATTGGTAAATTGGTTGAAGTTTACAAGTAAAACTTTCCTTATATCTCGTTCAAGCATGTCGTTGGACCATATGATTAAATTGTCTTTGACGTGATTTTTTTCCTGGAAATAGGTTGATGGGAAATACATGGATGCTGTCAAGTTAGTTATGGATTTTAAAGAGTGTGGGTTGAATCCTGAAATCTACAGCTATCTCATCACCTTGACTGCATTGGTCAAGGAGCAGAAAGATTTCTCAAAAAATCTGCGCAGCTTGCGGGCTTCCATAAAGAAGGGGTTGCTTGCGGAACTGGGCGAGGAAACTGTACGTCTCATCCAGAACCACCAGTCGGATATTCTCGAGAAGGGAACTCTCCTGTCAAAGTGGGCACTTCAGGAAGGCAGCTCTGCAGTTCGCGCGATAGTTCACGAGAGACTCCTTGCACTGTACACCTGTGCCGGCTGTGGTTTGGAGGCAGAACGCCAATTGTGGGAGATAATGCTTGCGGGCAAGGAGCCCGACCGAGAACTTTACAACATAGTTCTGGCCATCTGCGCCTCCCAGAACGAAGATGGCTCCGTGCAGCGGTTGCTTTCTGGTATCGATGGAACGAGTGCGGGAAGCAGAAGGAAGGCCTTACAATGGTTAGTACGCGGGTATGTTAAAGGGGGTCATTACACCAAAGCCTCCGAAGCTCTTTTGAAAATGCTCGACATGGGTTTGTGTCCGGAATATCTGGACAGAGCTGCGGTGATGCAGGGGTTAAGGAAGAGCATAAAACAGTCGGGTAACCCGGAGCCTTATCTCAAGCTCTGCAAGCGCCTTTCCGACCTGGATCTGATTGGCCCCTGCATCATGTATCTCCATGTGGGTGCGCACAAGCTGTGGGTCTTGAAAGCAATTTAGGTAGCAGATGATGCCATATGATCAATGGTCCAAAACATCATCTGCGCGACATCGACCATCTGAACCAATGTTGAAGTCCTTGGAGAGCAGACTATGAACTGTCCTCGAGAATTTATCTTCTTTTACATCGGGTTTTCATCACAGATACAAAGGTTTTTGTGCGACTAAAGATGGATGTACGTTTGTATATAGTGTAAAAACTATCAGGTCTGTAAGAGGGACGTCAGTGTAAAAAATCTGTAATATATCGCTGTAAAGTTAAAAGGATGGATAATATGATTATAGGTAGGGGATGATCTGAGGGTTCTTGATAATTACAAATAGTTTTTTACACTTGTCTCCCTATATTCTGCAATTACATTCATGTCCCTGCCGTTTTCGCACTAACACGTGTGTTCTTTTATTCTTACAAAATTCACAATATTATCCTTCCATAAGAAGTAATAGAGAGGCGTAGAAAATGGCATAACTGTAATGGCAGAATCTAAAATTTTACAAGAGAAAACCTACAATTTATTATAATTAATCCAATGAGAACGCATCCCCGTCATATATAGACTTACCCAATCAAAGGAGGCAGATTAGCCCCTAAGAATCCAACGTCAAGTGAAACTTTTCCCTTAAGCAAATCTGGTGGCGGTATTTGTCATTATATACAGGGGAAAACGAGGCTGTCCTTTAGGGCCTGTTTGGTTGCTAGGCTGGGTTGGGGTACCCCTGTGAATAGTAAATTGTGAGGAGGATTGGGAGGGTTGGAAGGAGGTTACACCGGTGTACCCCAACCCAACCCAGCAATCAAACATGCCCTTAGAGGGAGCTAACTTAGCTCTCTTAATTCCATTTTCCCTAGTTTTTTTTGGAAATTTTCTTCCGTGAATATTCATTTTATATCCCTATATTATGCCATTCAAATTTCACGCGAAAAAGAAACTCCTACGGCTTCCATCTAAACAGTTATTTTTTAACGGTCGTAGAATTGTTGAAATCGACCATGTCCGGATAGAGGCCATAGAAGTCTGTGTTTCGCACGAAATTTGAATGACGTAATATAGAGATATAGTGATGAATATTCACGGAAGAAATTTAAAAAAATAAAAAAATTGGGGGAAAATGAGATGGGGGGAGCTAAGTTAGTTCCCTCTATGGGGCACTCCCATTTAACCCAAATATATATATAGGGCTTATCCAGAGAGCCCTGTGCCCATTTGGGTTGTGGTGAGCACCAAATGTGGGCTCGCCACGTGTATGTGTTGGTTCTATTTGGAAGGGGACGGTTTTGACAACAACAATGTGGTTTGCATTATTAACATAATAAAAATTCGAGTTAAATCATTTCCTTAAAAATAGGTGGTCGGTTTTGGAAGGATATTAATACGTTTGAGCCTCTTATATTTCCAATTATATCGACTCCTTAAAAAAAGGAAGACAGTTTTGGAAAGATACATTTAAATCATTAATTTCGTACCGAAGAAATAGTCATTTACATTTGATCAGTAATGTAAATAATGTACTTAAGTAATTATGTGTGCGAGATCAGTAATACTGAAACAATTGTCAGTATTTTACATCTGTAATATTACATTTTACATAGATCAATAATTCATTCATGTTACTCAAATAATACATATTCAGTTCTCAAGTAACTATTGTTGTAAGATCCGTAATTAAGTATGTGAATTACTAATGTCCTTACAATAAGTACTGATTACAAATGTCCATTTTACTGAAGTCATTTTGATTGTTACTAATGTTATAGTTACTTAATACTTTGAGTCTTACTGAATTACCTCTTATTTACTTATATAACATTTTTAATTACTTATAATGTATTGAGTGTTACTGATAACATTACATAAGTTACTGGTCACGTGATTTTTTATACTTATTCCAACTTACTTATTCCATTACCTTCTTTTACCTACAATTTATTACATGTTACTCATACTTCTATATATCTTACTTGTTTTATTCTTTGTTTTGAATTACTATCGAATTACATCTTCTTTACTTATGTAGCCTATTTAATTACTTGTAATACGTCAAATGTTACTGAAACTCACACATAAATTACTTAATTATAGTTATATGGTGAACATCCAAATTTCAACTATCTTCTAGTCTATTTAGATGGTGTTGTTTTGCTCTCGCTCCTCGGCATAATAACAGCTTCTTCAAGACACCAAATTGTTGCATTGTTCTGCAAGAAACAATAAGTTAATTTATATCCGTGAATAGTAAGAATTGTATAAAGAAAAGCAACTCAACAATATACTCGTTTCAGTAAGAATCATTCAATGACAAGTAACATGTAATGAATTGTTAGTAAAGTTTGTTATATGACAAGTAACTTGTAATGAATTTTTAGAAACTCAGCAATATACTCGCTTCAGTAAGAATCATTCAATGACAAGTAACTTATAATGAATTGTTAGTAACGTTTATTATATGACAAGTAACTTGTAATGAATTATTAGTAACTCAGCAATATACTCGCTTCAGTAAGAATCATTCAATGCCAAGTAACTTATAATGAATTATTAATAACATTTGTTATATGACAAGTAACTTGTAATGAATTGTTAGCAACTCAGCAATATACTCGCTTCAGTAAGAATCATTCAATGATAAGTAACATGTAATGAATTGTTAGTAACGTTTATTATATGACAAGTAATAATTGTGTTAGCATTAGTAACATAAAATATCTCATAAGTAAATTACTTAAATATATCAGAAACTCAATATATTTTCAAAGTAACGCATGAAAAATAACAATTGTATTTACTGTAACTTTTTATTATATAAAATCAAAATACCTTCGATACAAAATCAATTAAGACTATAAATCGTGTATCAAAATGAATAAAAATGATATTATGAATACCATTTCTCATATTTCAATCATACTTCTCGAATAAATATTGCTTACGATCAAAAATATGTATTATTCGTAATTGCTTTTAAAATATGCCGATCACAATTCATTCACGAATTAACCATGAACGAAACCTAATGAAAAAAATATTATCAAAGAAAAAACAACAATTAAAACGTAAGATCAATGAAAATATAAAATCAACAATTGAAACACAATGATTCCGTGAGAACGATCGCTCGATCCCCTCTCGAAATGTGACAAAATGGGTTTTTCCTCAATACAATATCAGACGATACCAAAAAAGTCTATTGCTATTTAGGGAAATTCATTAATATTCAAAATTAAAAGCATTGGTGTTACAATTGTATTCTTAAAATCATGGGATTGAGAAATTTGATCTAACGATAGATAAGATGTGCTCAATTTAACGCAAATGGGGACAATGCTATCTGGATAAAAATCATATATATATATGAATTGTTTTTTATATTGTTGTTGATATCAACAAAGTCAACTGAACTGAACCTTCACCCCTAGGGCATGTTTGGTAATTGGGTTGGGCTGGGTTGGGGTATTCTTCTGTGAATAATAGCTGTTTGGAGGGTTGGGAGGGTTGGAATGATAATTGTGATATAATGTAACATTGATTATGTGTTATATTAATTTTTTAATGATTATAATATATTTTTTATATTAATAATTTTATTTGAACATGGTTAAAAAATATTATATCAAAGTATTTGTAGGGTCAATACAAATAATCCCAACTCAGGAATACGGGGTTGGAGTTAGCATTATGTCAGGGTACCCTGATGTACCCTGGGAATCAAACATGCCCTTAAGACAAATCGGAGGACGGTATAAATCGTGTTCTCTTTCATTATTTACACACCAGAGGACAATTATACGCTTCTACTTGTACTTTATGTAATCGATTGAGTCATATGCATGTACTTGTATGGGGGATGGAACACTTTTTTTGTGAAACATTAGAAACCTTTAAGGGCCCGTTCGGTTCGGGAATAAACAGGAATAAGGATTGGGAATAAGGACAATAAGGGTCTATTCTTTGTTCGGCTGGATAATAGGAATAAGGAGAATAATGTGAAATAAAGGTATGTAAGGTGGGATAAAGATAAGAATAAAAGTGAAATAAGATAGAATAAAGAGGAATAACCGTACCATAGGAAATCGTGTCGGATGGAGAATAGACCCCTTATTCCAGGGCCTATTCTTCAAAAGAACAGGTCATAAGAGAAGGATATTGTCGGTACAAAGAGTTGGAGAAATTAGAGCCAATGGTGCTTCGGACCACCTGAATGGAACGTCTCAGCTGTACGAATTTCGCAGGTGCACCGTTCGATTATCGATACCCTTTGTTCTATCCGGACGTCCATATCATGGACACCGTGGAATCACATATATAATAATAATAATTTTTGGGAGAGGAGCACATCATGTCAAAAACTAGGAATCCATTTCCATCATCATTTAAAATTGGATTTAGTCAACATGGCTGCCATACCCTTTATTTTCGGTATTTTTTTTTTTTTGAAAAATATCACTTGTGTATATTCATCCCTATATCGCTCCTATATGTCATTCGAATTTCGTCAGAAACAGAGACTCCTACGACCACCATTGAGATAGTGTCGATTTAACAAATCATGTTACCGTTAAAAAATGATTGTCTGGATGGAGATTGTAGGAGTCTCTGTTTCTGACAAAATTTGAATGACATATAGGACGGATATAAGGATGAATGGCGATATTTTTCAAAAAAAAATAAAAATGCTAAAAACGACGCAGGGACAGCCCCATTAACCTCTTTAAAATTATATTATTTTAATTGCTCAAATGAAAGGAGATGGATTCTCCTAGGGCCCGTTCGGTTCGGGAATAAGCATGAATAAGAATGGGGAATAAGGAGAATAATGGTCTATTCTTTGTTCGGGTGGAGGATAGGAATAAGGAGAATAAGGTGAAATAAAGATAGGTAAGGTGGGATAAATATAGGAATAAGAGTGAAATAAGATGGAATAATGGGTAATAGTTGTATCACTGGGAACCTGGTCGGGAGGAGAATTGGCCCCTTATTCCGCGAGTTATTCTCCTACCAAACAGGGCCTAAGGATCAGTTGTTTCTTCCTGACATTGATTTTTCTCTCTCATAAACAAATCTGGGAACGCTTAGTATCGTTTTTTTCCCGTATATTATATTTCAAATAAATCAGGTTGTACTTATCATGCCATACTATTGCAATATATGATGAGATAGTAGAAATTAAGGATGCAAACGGACAGATACGGATGTACTACTATGTTCTTATCCTTTTCAAAATATGGATAATGATACGGAAATGGATATCTTGCGGATATTGGGAATTGCAAATCATATCATTAAATATTGATTCGAATATGGAACCTATAATCGTAATTTAGATACGGATATTATACAAACGTATATGTATTATCCTATGAATAATAAAATTTTCCCAAGACTTTCAATATCAAAATTACAAAAAACTACAAATACAATGGAATAAAAAAGAAAATAAAGTAATATGGTAAACTAAGCTTCTATAACAAATAATAAACACCATAAGATATATACTTACGTAAATTACCAAGAAACATGGCTCCAACTATGCCTTAATTCCCAGTTAGAGGCTTCATTTTTGAAATGATAAAAAGAGGGTACTAAAATTTCAACTTTATGCTTTAACATCGACATAGAAGGATTGTAGAAGTTTACGAAAGCATGTATTTAAAGTAAAAATAAGATCGAACCTCTTATAGTTGTGTTTCCAATATAAGACCCTACTTGGGAATTAAGGTATAATTGAGATTTTATTGTAATTTACTCTATTTAATTTTCTTACTGCATTGAAAATGACCAGAATATTATTTATAATCCTATAATATATTTAGATATTTGTTTATACACATATTGATAAATATTTTTATGGTACACATACACATATTCTTAGTAATACTGATACATATATATGTATCTGCCAGAAAAAATTGTAACCTTGCCTGTATATGTATTCTCAGAAAAAATTGAAAATGACATTTCTATCCATATTCGCTAAAATCGAAGCTACATGTACATATCTCATTAAAAATGGATACGATGGATGCCAAATATGAATATATTTATATCCGGTTGCATCCCTAGCAGAAATGTGAACCCATGCAAAAATACATAAAAGATTTTTTTTCTTGGAGATAGATATACGTGTTAAAACATATGATCGATTGTTGTAAGTATGTGTGTTTTTTTCCAATTCGTTTCGATCAATTATTTCACTTAGTATTTATATGTTTATTTTTAAGGATTTTTACCCGGCAGATCCTATAATCTTTGTCAATTACCTCTACGACCTTTGAAACATCATAATTCCTCCCTCACCCGCATAAACTTGTTAACCTTTACCCTACAGACCTTGTGGTTAACCCTCATCCATTTAGCCGTTAAAATTAATCAGATTCTGTTATCTTCTTTTACATTATACCCATTTTATCTATCAAATTTACTATAGGTGCCACTCCCTCTCACCCACGTCAGATCTGCCCTCCAGAATCTCCTCTCCGTCCCGAACGTCATCAGAAGCCGTACATCCGCTCGAGTACGACGACGATGTCTATGGCCACGGTGACGTCAACCCCGCCCAGATCGAGCCCCCTCCACCTCCAGCTGATCGCTCCCCACCCATCACTCTGCTTGAAGCCCCAGCCTCCCCTGCCCCCCCCTCCCCCCCAACCCCCTGCATGCTCCCCCGGCTCCCTGCTCGAAGAACCCCTCCCCAGCACGCCGCCTACACCGCTCGTCCCCAGCACCCCCCAGCCCTTCCACCTCCCCTGTGAAGCCCCCTCCCGCCACCTGCGGCTCACCAACGAAGCCCCCCTGCCCGCCGCCGATTTGAAGCCCCTCCCCATCTCCCCCTGCCGCTGGAAGCACCCCCCCATCTCCCCCGCTGCTGGAAGCCCTACCTCGTCCATGTTGAACGCCGACTCCGCACCTCCTCCCGTCAGGTCGAGCCTCGTGGGAGGGAAAGCTGTAAGTGGAGAGAGGAATTTTTTCTTCTCTTGCTTAATTCTAACAGTACGATCGTGGATTAGTTAGATTAACTCGTTTTTAACTCAAGGAAGTTAACTTTAGTTGTGTCAATTTAACGGTAGGATTCGTGGGGTAAGACGGAGCAAATTTATGGGGGTGAGGGAGGAATTACGATGTTTCAAAGGTCGTAGAGGTAATTGACAAATATTATAGGGCCTTCCGAGTAAAAATCCCTTATTTTTATACATATTTTAATTCATTCACCTACATCCATCATGTGGCATAAGGGTCGTATTAGTTCGACCACCCAATTGAACCATATTGAACAATTTTTCGTGATTGATTCGACTTGTCATGATTTAGCAAATCAATAATGTCATCATTTGCTTATATCAACACAGTTTCACGGTACAGTCCGATTCGACCTTTTCAATAAAATTTTAGATCCAATTTCCTATACCAAATTCAAAAACATTGATTTTCACCTTCAATCATATAAATCCAACAGATTTCGTAGCATGAAAAATAATTAGCCGAGTATCACGATTTTTTAAGTTGCTTAAGCAAAATAACCACCTTTTTAAGTACAACCACTCAAGAAAAATCACCTATCATTCCTTGTATATGAATATAGGGATGAAAACGAATATGGATATACTCGTATGCGATCTACGATCGTATTTATTATATATATATTTTGACATTCATATTCGTATTTATTTTAAAATAGATCCGGATATGAATATCATTTTGACATTTGCTAATATTCGCATTCATATATCCATTTTCGTACATAATAGTTATAGATTTATCTATAATTGTGTGTAACAACATTTGATGGTTGCACTCGCTATTGTTTATATAATTCATATGAAATGGATATGTTCGGTATATCTATTTTATGTGTAAACCATCCTAAACATGTATATTTTAGTTAATCTATTAAATCTTTCTAATATTATTCGCATCCGATTCATATTCGTTTTTAAGGATATGATAATACAATTTTCATATCAATTAACATTCGTATCCGCATTCATATTCGTATTTTAAAATAGATAAAGATATAATTACACATATATTCATATCCGTATCCGATCGTTTTCAAGGCATGTTGTGAATCCGCTCGCAGCAACGGATCCCCTCTCTCGGGGGAAATACAAGTTTTTGTGGAGAAGAAAAAAATAATACCATAATAAAATGCCATTTATATACAATATTACCAACCATGGTAGTAATCATTTTTAATGCCATCAAAATTAACTAGTGATTTTTATACCTCGACCCCTAAAATCGTGTTCAATTGCACCAACAAATACCATCTCTGTATTTTTACACGCCCTTGCGAATACAGGGATTGTGCATAATTAGATAGGATTTTAGGGGCCATAGTGTTTTTATCAATTGTGCCCCTCCGAGATGTCACAATTTCAGTTATGCCCCTATCTATTTGGTAATATCAGTTGTACCTCTAACTTCTTCTCGTTCTATCAGTTGTGCCTCTTGGGTTAGTTGTCGTCCACCCACAATGCAAGCGGACGTTAACTTTGAGGACATAAGCGGAATTAATTTTAAAAAAAGGTTTCAATGGTCATTTGTCACTCTCTTCCTCATCCTCTTCTTCTTCCTCCTCTTCCCCCATCCTCTTCCTCCTCCTCCAACCTCCTCCTCCTCCCTCTCCGCCCGAAACTCCTCCCCACCCCCGGCTGGTCGTCCTCCACCCGCAGCTCCTCCCCCCGACGACCTCCTCCCCCACCCCAGCTGGCATGCGCTATGGAGCGGGAGATATACACTGGGCTCAAGGAAGAAGGGGCGAGTAAGCTGAAGATGATCGTTAGTTACGTGGACAGATTGCCCACGGGGTACGGTGTTCGATCTTGCCCATGTATTACCACCTTCACGTTGTCGATCACAGCATGTAACGTCACGGGCTTAGGTCCCCGATCCGTTATCGAGGAAGACTGGCCCTGACAACTTGTTGGGTTCGAGCCCAAATGGATCCGTTGACAACCACCCAAAATGCTTAAGCCTAAGTTGTCAAGTAGTAATCCCCACCACTTATAAACCACACTCACACTTTGTGAGTTTTAGATGTGATCCTATATTTGAGGGTATGGATGTTACAACCTCTCCCACTTATATTCGCAACGTCCTTGTTGCGACACAGCCCATCACTTATTCCCAGTGACAGTGGCGGATGCACACTCCAGGTAGCTATTTCCTCCTATCTCTTTGTAGGGGCGGCTCCAGCTCTCGGGTAGCCATTTCCACTATCAGGGGGAATTGGCTCTGATACCATTTGTAACGTCCCGGGTTTAGGACCCCGGTCCGTTTTTGAGGAAGACTGACCCGTACACTTGTTGGGTTCTGACCCAAATGGATCCGTTGACAACCACCCAAAATACTTAAGCCCAAGTTGTCAAGTAGTAATCCCCACCACTTATAAACCACACCCACACTTTGTGAGTTTTAGACGTGATCCTATATTTGAGGGTATGGGTGTTACACAACATCTGGCCCCTTTTCACAAAATAGGCTGCAACCATCACCTTCGATCCATGATTTGCACCACCCTTGGAAGCATCCCCATAGAATGCTGCTCTAACAAAGTTGTTTGCCTTTGCCACCTCCGACTGTGTACAGAACACCGCCATTGTTGTTGCTCGCATGATAATGCCATCCTTGCCATTTATCGTACTGACATCACAATCGGTGTTCTACCAACAAAAACTTAAGCATCGTTGCGTTGTCTGCTATCAGTTGCTCACAACAACTCCATCAACCTGCGACTGAGCTCCCCCGCCTGCGACGGAGCCCTCTCCGCCCCGAGTTCCTCCCCCACCCCCGGCTGGTCACCCTACGCCCGCAGCTCCTCCCCCGACAACCTCCTTCCTCCGTCCCAGCCTGCTCCCTCCTCCACCCCGACCTGCCCCCTCCTCCGCCCCAGCCTGCTCCCTCCTCCGCCCAGCCTCCCTCCACCCCAGCCGCCCTCCGTCCCGACCTCTCCCCACCCCCCGCCCCGAGCTCCGCCCCAGCCTCCCTCCATCCCGACCTCCCTCCGCCCCCTGCCTCGAGCTCCACCCCAGCCTCCCTCCATCCCGACCTCCCCCCGCCCCCTGCCTCGAGCTCCGCCCCAACCTCCCTCCACCCCGACTCCCCCCACCCCGAGCTCCCCCCACCCCATCCCCTACCGACCATGCTCGCAAGCAGCACCACCTCCCCCCGTATTGAAGGATATAATTAGATCCTTAAGTGCATCACGGAAGCGTGAGGATCGCATCGTATGCGATCTTGAGCGACTAGTCGCACTAGTTGCTCGATGCAGCGAAAATTAAAAATTTTCATATGACGAAACCACATGATCCAAAAACACTTCTCGGATCGTTTTGTCTAAACCACAAACAAGTAATAGGCTTACCTCTTGAAGTATGGTTGCGATCGAGTCTCTAAACGAAGAGACCTCCTATCTCAAGTCCGATCCGATGAAGGAGACGCTTGCGAACGTGTTGATGAAACATGTGCTCCTCGCAATCCATGTTGATGATCCAAGCGGTAGATCTCCTGATCTTGACACACAAGATCCGACGTCTTCATCACGAGCGAGGTGCACCGAAGGAGACGGAGATCCACGGGAAAACGATCGGGCAGCATAACGACAACGCTGTGACGATGGAGGCTCTCTCTAGGGCATCCATGGTGGATCGTCATATGAGAGAGAGAGTAGGCGTTTAGAGAGAGAGAGCCTTGTGTTTCTCATTAGCATATGAAGAGCAAGGGGTGTCCTTCTATTTATAATATTTTAGGATCCATGGATCTCAATCCATGGGCAATACAAATCCAATGGCTCATATTGATTTATGTTTCTTTTAATGGCCAAGATTTTGTTATAAAAAAACAACAACAATTAATTTAATTTAGATTAAATATATATTGATAAATTAATATGATTTAATCCCAAATTAAATCAATCAAGCATGCATGGAGATATTTGGATGGAGATTTCATGCAATCTTGAAAATCTCATGCAATCTTGGAAATCTCATGCAATCTTGTGAGATTGCATTATTCCTTGGAAATCTCCTTGATTTTACAACAATATTTGTTGTAAATAATTCAACAACAATAATTCATAATTATTTTGTGAATATTGCAATCTTGCCATTGGAAAATTGTGAACCACATTCACAACCCAAAATAAAATGTAAATTATATTTTCAATTTAATGTCCAATGTGAATCCAATTCACATCAACATTTAATTAACAAATGTAAATTACAAATAGCTCTCTCTTATATACTATAAATCACATTTATAATATATATGTTTAATATGGATAGTACTATCCACATTATTCATATCCATGATAATCATATCACATTTAATCATCTTGGATCTCTTATTCTGATGTGCCCAAATAATATGAATCACATTCACATTATTCACATCTTTGATAATTAAATCATATTTAATTATCTTAGATAATTCTTTTTATAATATGAATCAAATTCATATTATTCATGATAATTAAATGACATTTAATTATCAATTTTCTCAATGCTCGGATATATATTATCGACAATGAAATTATCATGAACTCTTTCAACGATAATGCGCTTTCTCCACGAATACTTGGAGATAAGGACAGGGCGATTGTATTGTTCCGCATATAATGACTTGGATATTGAGATTACATCTCAAATCCAGATCTCAGTCCTCCCATAGATGCTTGATTAAATCAAGACCGTAAATCTAATCTTCTCAATGCATCTGAATCACATTCAGATCAATGTCCAATATTTGGACCAAGATCAGATTACTTCTCTACTGAGAGGAGTCACTAAAATCAAGACCCTTTTCATCACTCCCTAGGAATGGAAGCGTCATGGTTACACAATTGTTTATGATCACATCACACTCAGGTATTCCCAATACCTGTACATCCCGCATACTAGAAGACCCAGAATAATCCCGAAGTATAAGATCAATTTTACATTGTCTACTTCAGGGATTTATCATTAAGTTTCTCATTTGACTATTGAGAGTTGGTATAGATCATATACTTTCCAAAAGCACATATCATACCTATGTGTTGATCATATACTTTCCAAAAGTATATATCAAACCTACAAATTCAGTCAAGCTTCTAAAGCCAGATGACCGTGCACGTAATTTGATTCTTCCCAATATCTCATGAGTGAGCTCATGTCTTCTGGTTCTATAATTGAACTTGTATGATCTCTTTGAGAGATCGTATTACTCATATGCCCTTGTATGCACACCAGCGCGCCGGTGTATAGACCTTGATTAGGTCATCAACCTATTGGTCTGCCAAATGTACATACTCAGACATATAGTAACACATCTGTCTCAGGTCAGGGGATGCGTGCCTATATCGTGATAGCATACGTCATAGGACTTTGGTTATCTCGATCTTGTTAAGTCAACTCTTTGACCTAACTTATCTAACACCTCTGAATCTCTATTCCGATGCAGAGGACCTGCATCAAGAGGTCGGTTAGATATCAACCTAAATGAGAAAGGATTGTCATCTCCTACTCAGGCTGGAGATCATCTCTTAACAATCATTTGACGGTGCTTGATGAGTCCTCAATCTAACTCTTTAGATATTCATCCAAGCACCATCCTCTATGATTCAATAATTGAATCAACAGTTGTATGATCATCAAGATGGCCATGGTACATAACCCTAATTGTACTAAGGGACCTATTATGCAAATTATCTATTCTTCATTTCAAATCAGGGAATGATATTCGCAATAACATTTATTGCAAAATGGCTCGTCGTGGGCTCGCATGTCCAACAATCTCCCACTAGACCAAAGAACCATTAATGGGCTAATCTTTAACCCCACATTCATATGACAATCATAAGCTATTTAGAAAATAGATAGGTAAGCCGATCAGTCACTCTGCTCCCAAGAGACTATGCCAAGTCCTTTTACAGCACTTGCATATCTTCTAGTAACAGTGTTCGCATCCAATGAGAATGTTGCATCTTATGCAACCAATACTCAATCATGTCAGTCATAGTGTCCTTGACACTAAACCTCAATAATTATTATAACCAGTATGTAATTTAAATTATCCTTATCAGAAATACCCTTATTCATGGGGATCTCTATCTCCTAAGGTATCCATAGTTAATACCTTTTAGATCACTATCTATAAAACCTTAAGTTTTTGAAGATAAGACTTTTTGAGATCACTATCTCAAAAAAAATCTTGTCATCATTGAAGATGTTGTTATTACTGCAATCAAGTATTTTATCACCATAGTAGGATTAGTAACAATTTACTACTCCCACTGCATGGCAGACATCTGGTTTTTGTATACATCTAGTATACATCTGGATTCTCAAAACCGATGCACAAGGGCAATCGATTTTAGCATTCACATCCTCATCTATTTGAGGTGCTATCTCTTTAGATAGGTCAGTACCGTATCTTGAGGCAAATAATCCTTTCTTGGAATTTTCTATGGAAATGTCCAAGGTATACCATTAATGTGACAGTCCCAATACCCTATTCTCTTTGCTTCTGAACAACTTCAGAACTAATATCTAAGAGGTATCATTGAGACTATATCTCGAGGTATGGAACAACCAGATTATAAAATACTTATTATTATCATCCTTATATCATTCCAAATGATTAGGATATTATCTACATTAAGCACGATGAACACAATGACACTCCCACTAAGCTTCACGCGGGTCATCAAGATTCTATCTGAAATCATAATATTTATAATTTCATCAAATCTTATGTTCCAATTATAAGAAGCTTATTTGAGTCCAAAGATGGAATTCCTTAGCTTGCATACATTGCTTTCCTCAATCATGACGCCCTGGGGCTACTTCATGTGAATATCCTCAGAGAGGTATTCATATAGGAATGCAATCTTGACTTACATCTTAAAGATGCTATAGTCAAGTTATGTAGCTATAGTTAGCAATATTCTGATGGGTTCAAGCATGGTCACTGAAGAGCAAGTATCATCGCAAACGATGTCTTCTCTTCGGTGTGCAGCTCAAGGCTACGAACCGTGCTTTGAAGGTCTCTACTTTCTCATCAGGTTCCCTCTTTCTCTTGCAAATCTATTTACACCTTAATGGGTCTAACCTTATAGGTGGATCCTCGAGGGTCCATATACAACTCTTGTATATGAAGTCAACTTTAGACTTTATTGCTAACATCCATCTTTCCATGCTATGATCTTCGGAAGCTTCATCACATGAAGTCAGATCATTATCAGATTCAACTGACACATGGAATCCATCTTCAAATTTATTTGAAGAGGTATTAGTGTTTAATCTTTAATTGTCTATATAGTGTACGATTTCAGGAGCCTCATTATCATCTCAAGATTAAATGAGTTCCTTCACTTCATTTTCATCTTGATTCTCAAGAGAGTCATCCTATAAGAATCACATTCTCAAAGATGAGATCTTTTAAGAATCTCAAGGTCATAAAGTAGGTATCCAATATCATCCTTTATTTTCCTAATGAAGTAGCACTCTCAGGTGCTAGATTCCAGCTTACTTGCATGTAGCTTTATTAAGGATATATATTGTAGTCTCTACTACAAATATATACCTGGAAACTAAGACATAATTATGCTAAGATTCATCATTGATAAGATCATGTTGCACATGATCCAATTGTATCTCCCTACAACTCTATTGAGTTAAGGTGTATCAGGAGGAGTGAGATAAGATATATCTCCATAAGGTATTCCATGAATTCATCTAATAGGTATAGACTACCTAGGTTAGATCACATTCATTTCATCTTCCTTCAGACTTTGGTTCCAAACAAAAATTATGAAATCTTTGAATATTTCAAAGGTTTCTTAGGTGAAGAGAAGAAATCTCATATCATACATAATCATCAATAGATAACACATATCCATAATGTTTATTATGACATAGATGATCCACATACATCAATATATATGAGATCTTGAATACCTTGACATCTCACACCATTCCCAAGAGAAGGGTGTATTAGACATTCTTCGAATACAATATTCACAAGTATGTAAGATTTGAACCTTTAGACAATCTAAAGTTTCATATCTCATCAGTATATTGATCACATCAATAGACAAATGTCCAAAGCTTGATGCCAGATCATTGTCAAATGATCTTCATTCTCCTATTGATCTTTTAAGGTTTAATTTCAGTATTAGAAATGTTATTGAATCATTCATTAATTTTCTAATTTAGTAGAGTCCACTAGATGTTAGATTACTATCTGAAATATATCCATCATAACTCTCTATGATAGGTTTATTCCAGAATTCATGTTTATTTCCAACATTTAGAACAAACTATGAGTGTATTCTAATATCCAGGTCACATAGACATTCTTTAAGACTAAGGGCTCCCACTGAAAATATGAAGTCTATTGATCTGGTGGAAATTGTTGCAACAATTGCATCAATTCCAACATGGATGACCATTAAACCTTAAGATCAAATTTCTAATATTGTAATACATATGCAACCAACTACAAGTGTCATTAGAAGATTGAGATACAATTATTAGACATTATCAAATAAGTAAGTCAAGTTCAATTATTATATGTAGATTATTCTGATGTACTATCCGATTCCTTCTCTAAGGATTCCAGATAGATTTGATAGTCATATTATCAACACATCAACTTATTACAGTGTTGGCATTCATCCAACTCTTTGGATGTTACATGGAAGTCACAAAAGTACTGTCAACTCTTTGACTTTCCTTTTTACTTGGGTCCAACCCATGCTTCCATCGCACTCCCTTTATCTATAAGCAACCATTGCTTAAGACAAAGGATCTCTTTTGTTGAAATCAAAAAATTTCAATATAAGAGTATTTCAACATTTATGCATGCTTCATTAAATTCATACAATATGAATAATATGAAGCATCATGAATGACCAGAGTATAGACAGTAGAATTATGACTCATCGTATATACATCCATCTAAACTCTTAAAACATTGGTTCAGGTAGGTACTCAAATAATTTGAATACATCATCTCTTATAGAGCCACCATTCTGCATGATGCAGAGAACCACGTCGTTCATGATTAAATGTCGAGAGCACATATGTATGACAGAACATCTTCTTAGAGTCTATAAGGATTATTTGATAATTACGATCATCATTGACATGTCACTTCTAAAGTACATTTGATGAGATCAAGACTATAGAGACATACAAACCCTAGGGTTGTAGTCTTATTGTCTATTTAATTGACATTCCTCATTATTATGAGGAAATATGCACATTGCAACCACATACATTATGTGTTCAACTGCAAGTACAATATCTTCATCATGGATCCAATCCATGGTATTTTACTGGTTATTATTGAGTATAACATTGAGTGGGTTTAATGAAGGATTATCTGAAATAAGAAATTTACATAAGTGCATATATTTATAGATATACATATTTTACTTTGATTTAGGAATTTTTATATCAAAGTTGTCTTGCCTTATCAACAATGAAAGTTCATTCCCTTAATCACTTTCAATGTAAGAGATATACTTACCATTATGTCTCAAGCAACATCTGGGATCTCCTTCCTTATCTTGTTACATCCCAATAATACGAGAACCAGTAACTCGGATAAAAAGAAGCGGGAACACATTCCGCCTTGCAAGTCCAACTTGCATTTCTCAATTCGATCTTTAACACCCGGGCCCAACACCCCTAAGGTGATGTTGACTCGTCATTAATGAAATCAACTGCCAACAGGAATACAACTCGCTATGCGCAATCCAATATCACCCCAATAATATGAGGACCCAATATTGGAGTCACTACGCATACGTCCTTACTCTTTCGAGAAGCGAAGAGCCCGATCCAGATGTGCTTGTATGCAGAAGCTGTCACTTCGGACAGACGTCTCCTACATACAATCCCTGACGACGGAACCCTTCACCTTGAAGGGAGACCATGGATGTCACTTATGTGATCCTCCATATCATATTCAAATTCTAATTAATCATTATGAATCATATTCATTATGATTAATTCTTCCAAGGGAAATAACATCTCTATTAAAAATAGAGTGTTTAGTTTTAATTGGATTCCAATTAATCTAATCATATTAAATTAATGGTCCAATTAATATCCAACAAACAATCTTTATTGTTACTTCAATTATGGTTACATCGGATTTTTATCACAGATACAAAGGTTTTTGTGCAACTAAAGATGGATGTACGTTTGTATATAGTGTAAAAACTATCAGGTCTGTAAGAGGGACGTCAGTGTAAAAAATATGTAATATATCGCTGTAAAGTTAAAAGGATGGATAATATGATTATAGGTCGGGGATGATATGAGGGTTCTTGATAATTACAAATAGTTTTTTACACTTGTCTCCCTATATTCTGCAATTACAGTCATGTCCCTGCCGTTTTGGCACTAACACTTGTGTTCTTTTATTCTTACAAAATTCACAATATTATCCTTCCATAAGGAGTAATATAGAGGCGCAGAAAATGGCATAACTGTAATGGCAGAATCTAAAAAATTTTACAAGAGAAAACCTCCAATTTATTATAATTAATCCAATGAGAACGCATCCCCATCATATATAGACTTACCCAATCAAAGGAGGCAGATTAGCCCCTAAGCATCCAAAGTCCAGTGAAACTTTTCCCTTGAGCAAATCTGATGGCGGTATTTATCATTATATATAGGAAAAAATGAGGTCGTCCCTAGGGGGAGCTAACTTAGCTCTCTCAATTCTATTTTTCCTAGTTTTTTTTTATTTTTTTTGAAAATTTCTTTCGTAAATATTCATCATTATATCCTTATATTATGCCATTCAAATTTCACGCGAAACAGAAACTCCTACGGCTTCCATCTATATAGTTATTTTTTAACGGTCGCAGAATTGTTGAAATCGACCATGTCCGGATAGAGGCCATAGAAGTCTGTGTTTCGCACGAAATTTGAATGATGTAATATAGGGATATAGTGATGAATATTCACGGAAGAATTTTAAAAAAAATAAAAAAATTGGAGAAAATGGGATGGGGGAAGCTAAGTTAGTTCCCTCTAGGGGGCAGTCATATTTAACCCATATATATATATATATATATATATGAATTGTTTTTTATATTGTTGTTGATATCAGCAAAGTCAACTGAACTGAACCTTCACCCCTAGGGCATGTTCGGTAATTGGGTTGGGTTGTGGGGTTGGGGTATCCTTCTGTGAATAATAGCTGTTTGGAGGGTTGGGAGGGTTGGAATGATAATTGTGATATGATGTGACATTTGATTATGTGTTATATTAATTTTTTTAATGATTATAATATATTTTTTATGTGAATATGGTTAAAAAATATTATACAAAGTAATTGTAGGGGTCAATACAAATAATCCCAACTCAAGAATACGGGGTTGGACTTAGCACTATGCCAGGATACCCTGATGTACCTTGGGAATCAAACATGCCCTTAGGACAAATCGGAGGACGGTATAAAATCGTGTTCTCTTTCATTATTTACACACCAGAGGACAATTATACGCTTCTACTTGTACTTTCTGAAATCGATTGATTCATATGCATCTACTTGTATGGGGATGGAACAATTTTTTTGTGAAACATTAGAAACCTTTAAGAGAAGCACATTGTCGGTGCAAAAAGTTGGAGAAATTAGAGCCAATGGTGCTTCGGACCACTTGAATGGAACGTCTCAGCTGTACGAATTTCGCATGTACACCGTTCGATTATCGATACCCTTTGTTCTATCCGGACGTCCATATCATGGACACCGTGGAATCACATATATATATATATATATATATATATATATATATATATATATATATAATAATAAGGGATTTTATCACTTGTACCCCTCCGAGATCTCGCAATATCAGTTATGCCCCTATCTTTTTAGTAATATCAGTTGTGCCCCTCACTTCTTTCTCCGTCATCAGTTGTGCCCTTCCGTCAGATTGACCGTCAATGAACTGACTTAACCATGGTTTTTTCAAACCATGGTGTGGTTATGAAGGGTATGATGGTCAGAAAAATGGGATAAGCTTCATCCTTACAGGGCGGGATAGAAGCTCCGTCGCACTCTCCTAATTCTTCTGACTACTCCATCGCCATCCGAGCGTCGAGCCGTCACGGCGTCAAGGTCCTAGAGGATGACGTGCTGCCGGACGGGGGCAGGGGCAGGGGCAAGGTGAGGAGCAATGGGAGGGGAGGGCGCGACGGTGGCGGGGGTAGGGGCGGGTTGAGCTGCAGCGGAAGGGGGCACGGGGGTGGCGGGGTAGCAGCAGCGGGAGGGGGGCGGCGGGGGCGGGGGCGGGTTTGAGCAGCAGCGGGAGGGGGCACCGGGGGGGGGGGGGGGGGTGGTGCGGGGTGAGCAGCAGCGGGAGGGGGGCGCGGGGGTGGCAGGGCCGGCGGGGGCAGGGGCGGGGGGAGCAGCAACGGGAGGGGGGTGCAGTGGTGGCAGGGGGCGCGGGGTGAGCAGCAGCGGGAGGGGAGGGCGCGACGGTGGCAGGGGCAGGGGCGGGGGGAGCAACAGCGGGAGGGGGTGCGGTGGTGGCAGGGGGCGCGAGGTGAGTAGAAGCGGGAGGGGAGGGCGCGGTGGTGGTGGGGCAGCAGCAACGGGAGGAGGGGCACGGGGGTGGCGCGGGGTGAGCAGCAGCGGGAGGGGGTTGCGGGGGTGGCAGGGCCGGCGGGGGCAGGGGCGGGGTGAGGAGCAGCGGGAAAGGGGGGGGGTGCGAGGGGGGGGGGGGGGGGGATGGGGAGGAGGTAGGGGCCGGGGGAGGCGGAGGAGGCAGGGATCAGGGGGCCATGGAGGAGCCGGGTCGACGGTGCGAGGGCCGGGGGACAGAGGTGTGAGAGCCGGGGAGGAGCTCGGGGCGGAGGGATAAGCTGAGGGCGATCGAGAGGAACCGCTGGAGGAGCAGGTGGCTGGGAGAAGAAAGAGAAGGGAGAGGAAGAGGATGGAGGAGGAAGAAGAAGAGTTGGACATTTCAATCCATTCTTTTCAATTAATTCCACTTGTATCCTTGAAGTTAACGTCCGTTTGTATTAGGATTGGACGGAAACTAACCTGAGGGGGCACAAGTGATAAAATGGGAAGAAGTGAAGGGCACAATTGATATTATCAAAAAGATAGGGGCATAACTGATATTACGATATCTCGGAGGGGTACAAGTGATAAAATCCCTAATAATAATAATAATTTTTCGGAGAGGAGCACATCGTGTCAAAAAACTAGGAATCCATTACCATCATCATTTAAAATTGGATTTATCTAACATGGCTGCTCCACCCCCTATTTTCGATGTTTTTTTTATTTTTTTTTGAAAAAATATCACTTGTGTATATTCATCCATATATCCCTCATATATGTCATTCGAATTTCGTCAGAAACAGAGACTCCTACAATCTCCATCAAGATAGTGTCGATTTAACAAATCCTGTTACCGTTAAAAAATGATTGCCTGGATGGAGGCCGTAGGAGTCTCTGTTTCTGACGAAATTTGAATGGCATATAAGAGGGATATAGGGATAAATATACATGGCGATATTTTTTAAAAAAAATAAAAAAATGAAAAACGGAGCAAGGGCTGCCCCATTAACCTCTTTAAAATTATATTATTTTAATTGCTCAAATGAAAGGAGATGGATTCGCCTAAGGATCAGTTGTTTCTTCCTGACATTGATTTTTCTCTCTCATAAACAAATCCAGGAACGCTTAGGATCGCTTTTTTTCCCGTATATTATATTTCAAATAAATCAGGTTGTACTTATCATGCCATACTATTGCAATATATGATGAGATAGTAGAAATTAAGGATGCAAACGGACAGATACGGATGTACTACTATGTTCTTATCCTTTTCAATTCTGGATACTGATACGGAAATGGATATCTTGCGGATATTGGGAATTGCAAATCATATCATTAAATATTGATTCGAATATGGAACCTATAGTCATAATTTATATACGGATATTATACAAACGTATATGTATTATCCTATGAATAATAAAATTTTCCCAAGACTTTCAATATCAAAATTACAAAAAACTACAAATACAATGGAATAAAAAAGAAAATAAAGTAATATGGTAAACTAAGCTTCTATAACAAATAATAAACACTATAAGATATATACTTACGTAAATTATCAAGAAACATGGCTCCAACTATGCCTTAATTCCCAGTTAGAGGCCTCATTTTTGAAATGATAAAAAGAGGGTACTAAATTTTCAACTTTATGCTTTAACATCGACATAGAAGGATTGTATAAGTTTACGAAAGCATGTATTTAAAGTAAAAATAAGATCGAACCTCTTATGATTGTGTTTCCAATATAAGACCCTTCTTGGGAATTAAGGTATAGTTGAGATTTTTTTGTAATTTACTCTATTTAATTTTCTTACTGCATTGAAAATGGCTCTAGAATGTTATTTGTACCCCTATAATATATTTAGATATTTGTTTATACACACATTGATAAATATATCTATGGTACACATATACACATAGATTCTTAGTAATACTGATACATATATATGTATCTGCCAGAAAAATTGTAACCATGTCCGTATATGTATTCTCAGAAAAAATTGAAAATGACATCTCTATCCATATTCGCTAAAATCAAAGCTACATATACATATCTCATTAAAAATGA